>CM049416.1:13977500-14202500 GCA_026929865.2 Hyperoplus lanceolatus | reverse complement strand
AAATCCAAACCGTATTGGATGAAATGACAAGGTAACATAATGGACAAATGACTTCACTCTGCATGCATATAGTTTAATTGTTTCTGGATGCTAGTTTGCTTTAGTTCCATATGGTCTAATAAGATGTGCACAAAAAGCTATTGCTATCACTTGCTATACAAGCCCCCCAAGCTTTTTATGAAGTCATTTTACACTACACCTCTTCTAACTGCTCACAGAAACTGTTGATTCCAATCATTAAAGCCACTACGAGTAACATGGCACGTTGGCGTCCCCTTTGGACAAAAGCGGTAGTATTTTTACGACGCCCGCTGTCGCAAAGCTGTTTACTAGCGCGTGCCAGGCGCGTGAGTGTGAATTGAGAAGGGAGCAATATAGTGCATGTCCGTGTGTTGAAAGTGTGAGGACTCTTTTCGGCTCTGTGAGAGTGGTTTTGACACTGCATGAACTAATGCCAGTCACTGCCACACGCACCTGATTGCAATGCTGATTGCTAACTACTCTCTCTCACGGAGCTGAAAGATTACGTGTCCGACTCCTCACAGAAAGCGAATGAACGATAGACGGCAGTTAGTATGGATCACGATGAGGTAATGTGTTTGTGTTGTTGATGTAAATAATGACTATTTCAGATAATGGTTATCTGATGATGGTGAAGCAAAGCAAACTTTGTGTTAGTACCAACCGCTCATTCATTTAGGAGTAAACACTGCAGTCTAGTTTCGCTCTCGTGAAATTGTATGCACGTTGCTTGGCAACGCCCTCGTCTCCCCGTAGCCTATATCACTCTCCCTTTTAGCTTTTCTTCATTGCATTTTCTTTTTTTTTCTTTGATGGTTCAGCCCCATTATCAGTCATTATGACGACAAATAACTGTATCAAACAAGGCTCCCGCTCCCCTTCCCTCACCTGGAGGGATAGGCTTCTCAATTCACGTTGCTGCGCCACACTGAAATCTGCGACCAATACGGATATGTGACCATAGAGCTTGCACGAGCGAACCGAAAATCGGACTGGGTGTGCGACCAGACCAAAAGCAGTAATAAAAACTATTTTAAAAAGTCTTTCTTTGCACTGATGGTCTCGTTTGCTGTTAAAGGTAATTTATGATTATCAGAGGAAACATGAGGCTGTTTAAAAGATATTTAAATGTTACTCGTAGCCGCTTTAATGCAACTTATGGCCCACTGTCCAAAAATATACCTCTGCCAACCACTTTATATTCTCATTCTCTCATAAACACAATCTCAAATACATTGCAGTGGAGAAATAATCCTCCCTTTAAAAGTCAATCATGGCAATTAGATACAATGAATGTATCCACACACTGATGTGTTCATGGACTGAGGCCTTCTCCTGGTAATTAAAGGTTCGTAGTGGAGTGGTCTGGGGTAATCTGGGGCCAGTTAAAAGCTTCAACACACCAGCACTGTGGGGCTTAATTGGTACTGAGCCATTTATATGATTAATAATGTAACCAACCAAGGTCTGCCACCTAAAAAAGCAGTCTTCACTCTTGGCATTCCATTACAATAGAGTGTACCCTGGACTCTAATGAAAAGAAAATGTGTTGATACAATAGCACCGTTAATTTCCATGGATCATATTTGCTGGTGATCCTATTAGCTGATTATCAATCAATTGCATTGTTATCTGGGCCTTGGGGGCATGGAGGCAAGGTACTGTTTAATGGTGATATGTGCTTATATGTAATTCTGTTGATGGACAAGGGGAATCATTTGTGTGTACCATTAATGTGGAATAGCATTTTGGAAGAAATTAAAGCGACTTGGTGAAATAGAAAATGTTAATGGCTGTCCTAGTGTGTGTTTGGTACAAAAATAAGTGTACCAATATGATACTACTGAAAAAGCTTTTCTTATTGACACACTAGACTGTATTTTCTCCAACAAAAATGTTTGTCAAAAAGTATAGCAACAACTCAACTTGGATTAAAGCATAAAAACCATAACTCTGATATTAGAGTAAGTTTGGGTAGAAATGTTTAATTATTTTATTTTCTTAGCCCCCTCTGCCATGGTAATAAAGCTGAACAAGGGTTTTAATGCTAAGTGTTTGTTTAGGAGGTATTATATTTGACCGTTTGTGGTGCTTTGTACAGAGCGATGTCTTGTCCTTTAGCCTAGCATCATTGATAGAAATGCGTTGGACAAAAAAATTATTACGCAGTATAAAGCAAAATTTTTCCAAGAGTTGGATTAGCACCAAATTGTTTCAGCCTAACTGAATATTATAACCTTCATCTGGATATAATTTATTTCTCGGCTGTTGCATTAGAAGGCATGAATTTTAACAATTAAACTGGCAACCCTGTGTTCTCAATTTCACAATTTTTACAGAGATTGTCTCATTTATTTTGAAACAAAGCTTAAAATGCAGAGTAAATGAGTTGATTAGTGTAGAGAGGCAATAAAACAGACAGAGCATGTATTGCAGAACAGCCTTAGCGTTATAAGAAACCAAATTCCATCAACCAACCAAAAGTATAATTCACCAAACCACCCAACTGGACAAAATCCAGATCTAGAAATGACAGATTCTTCTTCCATATCACTGCAAACAATAATTACCTCAGAAAAACACATACTCACACTCTCATATCAGAAGGTCTGGCAAAGATGAGCCAAACAACACAAGATGAAACTATTAACTTTCTAACGTTGACATTGTTTTTTTGTCAACAATAGAAGCTGTCATGGTGAGAAGGACATTAGTGGCATACTACCAGGAAGTAGTCATTTTTACAACAGGACAACTTTCAACTCTAGTTGTACCACTATTGATATACTGCAGCATTAATAAAAACATTATATTTGGTTTAATGTTCAAGTTTGTAGTTGGGGGCTGTATTTGTAATTAAGGTCTAATTAACTTGTCAGGATTGAGTAATGTGTAATGTGTCAGTGTGTGTGTGTGTGTGTGTGTGTGTGTGTGTGTGTGTGTGTGTGTGTGTGTGTGTGTGTGTGTGTGTGTGTGTGTGTGTGTGTGTGTGGGGGGGGGGGGGGGGGGTCATCATTTCAAAATGTCATCATAATTTCAACCTGATGTGAGGCCAGGAGCTGCTTTGTAGGCTCCCGCCAATTCTGCTCAGTCATAACAACACACTCAGACCACCATTGAGCAGTCACTTGCCTCTACTGAGAGTATACAGTATGATCACAGACATACAGTCTTTTTATGGACCTGGATCCGTCCAGTGGTAAATGGTTGGGGGTTGAGAGTTGCTAATTATCAGCCCGGCCACGTTTGCCCACTCAAGCGTCTTTTTTCGTGTTTCGTATTCTGCTGCAATGCAAAGCTCTGTGAGGAGAAATCAACTTCAATCAGTCACGCTTTTGCTGCTGCGTTCAGAAAAGAGAGTCTACACCTCTCAGTTTTGATGAACAAGGACTCGGTTGTGTGATTTTTGGAGTAAAGTACTAAAGTTCTCGGGCCTTGGATTTTGCCCAGCTGACACCTTTCCATCAAAGGGAGAGAGCTGTACATGCACGCACACACACACACACACACACACACACACACACACACACACACACACACACACACACAGCTTATCACCTCTCATGAGGAACGGCGGCAAATTGGATTTTTCTATATTATCATAAATGAGCTGATTTTAGTGCTGTTGCACTCGTAGCACAATTTCTTCGAGCTCAATTGATATTTGTGAGCTTGTGTTTACAGTAGGGCTTCTTGAAATTGTATGCCAGTGTATTCAATGTGTGTGTGTGTGTGATCAGCAGTTGCATGTGTGTGAGCTGTGGATAATTTGACATCCTATTTCCTCCAACTATAGTCGAGGCCTTTGTGTTTAAAGAACTCCAATTACCGAGACCTTTCCTTATCTAGTCTATTCTCAACCCACGCGTGCCTGTCAACAATCATCAGACCTTAATGAATTCACCTACATTATTTGCAGGGTTTAATGACCCGAAACCCAGGCTCCCTTTATGAACGTAGCAGGGCCAGGACAGTCCCACTTAAAAAGGCCATTACAAAAGGGTCTACACATCCTCATTTCCCATATTACATCCTAGTTTGTTTCTCTATCTGAGCAAAAGGCTGTAACACCAGCAATAGATGAGCAAGTACATGTCACTGTTTAAGTTCTAGCTGCACAACACCCTTGCATTAAGTAACAGCATTTTTATATTTTCTGGTTGTTACGAAAAGATTTTGTCATCATGATAAATGTTCTGACAGACAACAATACAACGTTATTTGTAGGACTTAAAAAGGTATCCAATGGAACTTCCATGTACCTAAACAAGGCTGTTATGTTTAAACTCAGTGCTACTCACTGTCATGTTTATCCCTGAGTGAGGCCAAACCAACAAGCTAAACGCATTTTCTTCTTCATACAATATTGGCAAAATTACATTTTTTAATCCCATTTATGTCCAAATTGCTATAGCTATCATTTTCTGCCTTGCATTTGTTGGTGCAGATTAAACTGTTACTTCACAGAGAGGTCAAATCATCAGATATATCATCTCTTTCGGTGGATAAATTGTGGATAAAAGACTAAACAGGAGTCATTGCTGATATTGTAGGGGATATAATAATACTAAATGAAGAAGGAAAAGGTGTCTGTAATGAACAATGGGGAGTAATGATTGTGACCGAGGACATACAGAAGACAAGCAGAGCAATGAGGAGGAATAGCATTGGATAGGTGGACACACTGGACAGAAAGATATAAATTGTAGCAGAATGGGGGAAGAAACAGAGCAGTGATGGTGTGAGACAGACAGAGAGAATAAGAAAAGGAGAAGCAGCAGGAGAAAGAGAGGGAAGGACGATTAGCCACAGAGCTGGGAGGGAGAGAGAGAGACAGAGAGAGAAAGGGAAAGAGGCAGAGGAGGAGGAGAGGAGAGCCGCTCATAATGGATTGATTCTCACATTTCTTTGAGGGCCTGTTCTTCGTGTCTCCTTCCAGATGAATGGTAATTGCCCCGCCGGCTTTAATCATGTGTTGAATTGGCAAAAAAACAGGAGGAAAGCGCTTCTACCGCAATTGAGAATCGATCGCTCTGGAAGTCGACCTATTGCCACGCCGCTTTATCCACCATCACACAAGCACACACTCTCTTACACTCGCACACACATACACACACACATACAGACACATGCACACACACACACATGCGCAGTCGCGCACGCACAGAAGAACGTGTCCACACCCATGTCAGAGCAAATGACAGCGGCACTAATTACAGTGATGGCTAGTGGCTAGGTGGAAAAGAGGGAAAAAATGCATGTGTGTGTGTGTGTGTGTGTGTGTGTGTGTGTGTGTGTGTGTGTGTGTGTGTGTGTGTGTGTGTGTGTGTGTGTGTGTGTGTGTGTGTGTGTGTGTGTGGTGGGGGGGGGGACAGGAGAAAAATGGAGAAGGTGAGAGAGTTGAACAGTGGGGTGCAGGTTCCCATTTTGGCCTGAGAGTGTCAGCTGTGGCAGCAGACTGAGAGGAGGATAATTGTTTCATCAAGGGTGTGATTGCCATCACTTCCCTTATTCTACACGAACAAAGCACCTGATTAACATTTGTATCACATTCAAGTTCATGATCGCAGTCTGGCAAGCTGATACATTGCAGCCTTTTATCTCGCTCATCAATATATATGAAGCTTGGAAGTAAGTCAGAAAGTGATACATGGTGCTATATAGACCCTGCATATCACAAATATAATGTGCTCCACAGAGCAGGAATATTCAACATACCTGAAATTGCAGAGGTCCTGCACCAAGTTGCAGACAAACAACATCCACATCTTAAAACATACAGTATACCTGTATGAAAACAACAGAATACCAGAGTCAGCCATTTTGGAGAATGCTTGATGTCAAATTCACTTGTTGTCAAAATCAGTGAATAGCTTCCTCATGATCCACTACAGGTAGCGAATCCAGAAGAGATATTCACTGATTTTGACAAAAGGTGATTTTGACAACACACGTTCTCCAGAATCGCTTACTCCACCTCTAAGTGAAGGTTGGACGAATAGAAAGATTGCTTCAAGCCGTTGAAGGATTGTGTCGCTTGCAGCATGTGAGAAAGCTTCCCATTGCTTTAGGAAGATTTGTTTAGCCCCTCTATACTTAGATTTTTAAAAAGGTCACTTCCGTCATTGTAAAAGATTTTGCTCATTTCTGCCAGTCCCCCACATCGTAATGGAATGTTTTCCAATGCTTTGATATATTGATATATGATAAATGGGCTTTGAGCATAACTATATCACAGTAATACTGCAAAGTTAACCTTTAAAATGCATTGTATTGTATGTGGCTGAAATATAATCAGCAACTATTTTCATGACCAAATAATTGTTTGGAATTTTTTTTAAACTGCACTCTAGAATTGTCTCGAGGCACAAAATTGTAGTGTATGTTTCCTACAAATACTAGAAATAACAAAACATTGTGTGGTTAAAAAATGATGCCATGTGTCTTCCATTTACATGAGGTTGGATTTGTTTGTGTGCGTTGAAGAAACCATCCTCCCTTATCCGGCACAGACACTCATCCTCTTCTTTCTGATGAGGATATTATAGTCTTCTATTATTCCTCCCCCTTTCATGAACATGTCCCCGTTAGGATTAATTACCCCTTTGCAATCAGGGGCCCCCTGCGAGGTTGTGGCCCCTTATCTGCGTGTTTTAAGGGTTAGGGCTGGAGGGATTGAAGAGGAGGAATGGCCTAGGTCAGTCCATCCATTTACACTGTATTCATCTCTGTTGTTGATTTGGGGGTGTCAGCACTTCTGCCAGACAATCACCATGTGGTTACTGGTTCTGGGGGGAGAATGGCTGTCTGCTGGACTTGGTAGAGAGCGTCCTCTTAAAATGGAAAAGTCCATGTTTCACCAAATAGGGAGTGATGAACAAGGTGTGACACTAGGACCCAGGCACTTAACAGCCACTAATGGCTGGACCAGATTACCTGTCGAAGCCCGCCCCATTGCCATCCGAATCACCACCCCCAAAGTGATAGCAGCGTCACATAAAAATAGCTCAGATCAGCCCCCGCTCCAAACCCAACCTCAAATCTGATGGCCTCCTTCCCCCCATTAGAAGCACCATTTTCCCTACCGGTGGGTTTCAAATTGAGTTTGGCCATGCTTAATATCCCGCTGCTTTGATACCTATGGGCTACGTGTGGGCGGTGTGTGGTGACATTATTCATCATTTAAGTGTAGAATATTAGATTGTGTCACTCGTCCCAACTTCATAATGCCACACAGCGATAGCCTGGAAATCCAGACCCTGATATCTTGAACGATAGAGGGTCTGGCCACGATCAATGGTAATTTCCAACTCAAGGGGCGTTTCATACTTGTGCATTTCAAATGCCACTGCACGCAGTTGGATAGCACTACAACCAATCTGAGCGATGTACAAGGTGCGATGCACAGCTGTTCGTTTAGCGAACAGCTGTTAAACTGTTAAATTAAACGTTTGCCATTGTCGGTCGGCAAAACAGAACATTCCACTTACTTGCTAATGAAAGATTTGAGTGCCGTCTTCCAAATCGTTAAGGGTCGAGGCCAAAGCAGTCTCAAACTCACACAACATATCCGCAGCCATCTTTGATGTTTACTATCACGGCTTCGACGTTGCATGCACGTCACTGTCGTCATCCAGTTACGTCCTCACCAGAGTACCATATAAAGGGCTCTGGCGCGCCAATATTAGGTAGAACCAATTGAAACCATAGCCAGCTTTCTGTTTTTCTTGATAAAGCTTCAACGGAGCGTGTCCATACCAACACGCGCAGCAAATTTAATTTGCCAGCGCCTAGTGGCAGATCTGGGAATGCCAGGCTAACACAGCGAGACAGCAGGTCATAAATCTACAGACAGACCATGCAGTAGTTTATCACGTCTCTCACATAAGAGAAAATAAAAACAAAGAGTGAGGAGACCAAGTTCTTCACAAAGTTGGAAAAGATTCAATTGGCTCAGAGTTGGGGGATGGGATGTTTTTTTTTCATATGAGAGGATAAGTGCATTGGCCTCAAGATATTCTCGGCGTGGAGTTTGGTGACGCAATTTAACAACTGTGAAATAAACTTTCAAGCACACAGAGCCTCCATTCAATATAATAGGAACCCCCTTCCAAAGGTATCACACCTAAGTGATGTATTATGGTGAATCTGTTTAATACACATACATCACAAGCACAGCATTTCCAGTTATGTCTCATGTGAGATACGTTAGGTTTTTAGAAGCATGTGAAAGATTTTTCAGTGTCAAAAAATGTACTAACCACTAGAGGGCTTCAAAAAGACCTGGACTTTTCCCCTTTAATAACTGATCCTATTGCTAACATCTATAGAAGTCTGATTTTAAGTCAAATCTCAAACCTCAGATGAAGTCAATCCACAGGTGCTCACAGCATGTGCTCACAGCATGTGATTACACCCACTAAGGAAGAAGGTAATAAAACACAAGATGGGAGTTCAGAGCTCATTCATTTAGTGATAAGGAGTTGTTGAAGTGCTACACCACTAAACTGTTGACTCCATTCGCCTCAATCAAGACCAGTGTTTAGCCATTATACCTTATGCAAACAGTGATTGTTATATTAGGTATGAGAGGAACAGTAGGGGACACAGCTCATAAATTGATGATGGTTACCAGGCAGCAACAGGTTCATCTAAACACAATACATAAGTAATACAACAATTATTAGTATTGGCATATAGCAAATTAAAGCCACTACGAGTAACATGGCACGTTGGCGTCCCCTTTGGACAAAAGCGGTAGTATTTTTACGACGCCCGCTGTCGCAAAGCTGTTTTCTAGCGCGTGCCAGGCGCGTGAGTGTGAACTGAGAAGGGAGCAATATAGCGCATGTCCGTGTGTTGAAAGTGTGAGGACTCTTTTCGGCTCCGTGAGAGTGGTTTTGACACTGCATGAACTAATGCCAGTCACTGCCACACGCACCTGATTGCAATGAGTTGATGCAGGTTCACCTAACTACTCTCTCTCTCACGGAGCTGAAAGATTACGTGTCCTCACAGAAAGCGAATGAACTAGAGACGACAGTTAGTATGGATCACGATGAGGTAATGTGTTTATGTTGTTGTAAATAATTATTATTACAGATAATGGTTATCTGATGATGGTGAAGCAAAGCAAACGTTGTGTTAGTACCAACCGCTCATTCATTTAGGAGTAAACACTGCAGTCTAGTTTCGCTCTCGTGAAATTGTATACACGTTGCTTGGCAACGCCCTCGTCCCCCCGTAGCCTATATCACTCTCCCTTTTGGCTTTTCTTCATTGCATTTTCTTTTTTTTCTTTGATGGTTCAGCCCCGTTATCAGTCATTATGACGACAAATAACTGTATCAAACAAGGCTCCCGCTCCCCTTCCCTCACCTAGAGGGATAGGCTTCTCAATTCACGTTGCTGCGCCACACTGAAATCTGCGACCAATACGGATATGTGACCTAATAAAACTATATTATTAATTCACGTGTTCGTTTCTTAAGAGGAAGAGAGGATGCAAAAATGTTGGAGGAGACGTGGATAAAAAGTTACAATGGATGGTTTAATGAAAAAGTGATGTCGGCAGATACAGCTTATGCAGTAGTCAGATAGACAAAACGAGCAGCAAAAAAAGAGAGCCTTTCTCCGGACATTCAACAATATTTATCAATATCAAATATACATGTCATTGGTTTCTTTAGAACACGTGTTCTTCAAAATCATCCAATCTTCTGGTTTCTTCCTGGTGTGACCTGCCCTATGCGGAAGGCCTACTCTATCTTTCTGCTGATGTCCTTGATGCAATAATATATCCTATCTGCTGCTAACTTGTTATGAAAGTTTTACAGAGGCCCATTGTGGAGAAAAGGATACATCTTTATCCTCCAACCTGTGGGAAAACATACAGATTGTCTTACAATTGCGTGTTTTTTCTCTGTTCTTTCCTAGAGGAGATTTTTAACGACTTAAGAGTTTTAACGACTTTCATATATAACATGTTGATCAATGGTTAATTGTTAGTTAGATTATATAAGATCCATGCAGTAAATGCATTTAATGATGGGGGTATTAGACATCATTAAATCTCAGAAATTAAAATTCTAACAGACCATAGAGCTTGCACGAGCGAACCGAATATCGGACTGGGTGTGCGACCAGACCAAAAGCAGTAATAAAAACTATTTAAAAACGTCTTTCTTTGCACTGATGGTCTCGTTTGCTGTTAAAGGTAATTTATGACTATCAGAGGAAACATGAGGCTGTTTAAAAGATATTTAAATGTTACTCGTAGCCGCTTTAAAGAAAGGTTAATGAATTGTTTTTGTGTCAAGCTCACATTTCTTTCTGTATACTGCGGTGAAGTCTATAACTATTTTTTGTATCCTTCAATTGTTTTCAGTGTGAATCACTGTCACCTTGCCTTCCATCATTCTTCCATCCACACTCAGCCTTACACATGTGTGCTCTAGTAGCCCAATTTACACCAGCAGAAAACAAAGTGTTTGTGCTCGTAGATGTTTCATGTGTGTGAAACATTGTGCTAAGCTCGGCACAACAACAGGGCGGTTGCTTGCATTATGACGGCTGCCACGACGAGAGCTTTAATTACACTCCTGCAGTCTACACAGTTTGCAGCATGGAGCCTAATACACTGGAGTGTCAATCTCAAACTCATTTAGCAGCGAAAATGCTGCAGCTCTGCTTACATGAATCAATGATACTGGGTCTGAATGGGAACACAACACTGTGATGGATTCTTTCAGCTGATAAAGTTAGCAGAGTTTGATGTGGATTTGACCGCAGGGTGATAAGGATTCACAGTATCTTTACTTTCTATCCAGGTGCACATGAGCAAGGCACTTAAATCCAAATCTCTCTACTGGAAATGTATTCATAAACAGTAAAAGATAAATCAGCGCCTGGTTCTTTCAAATAATGTTCATTTTGTTCATGTCTGTTCATTAGTTATACAAACCAACTAAAAATATTGTTAGACCAACAAAAGGTTGGTATCCATATCCAAATATCCATAGCATGCAATGTTGAAAGATCACAACCCCCCCAAAATATTTATGAATAGTTGTAGTAATACACTTGATACAAATTATTACTGCAAGATATTTACAGCTAATGTGATATACTTAAGGGTCATTTTCACTTTGAAATAAATATTCCTAGATACATTTACCTAGATATGCAAACAGTTAAAATCTGCCTTATTGAGCTCAATGACAAAAAGGGTTTGGATAATGGAATCAATGTGATTCCTCGATATTGGAAATCCCTAGCAGTGCCCATCCCTAAAATGAATAGTTGATAATGCAGATATGTTATTTACACACAATTCCATGAAGTTTGTCCAAAAATAAATCTGGAATTGCAATTCTTTCAAAACAAGTTTTCTGTTGCAAATGAAAGTTTGAGATACAGCAGAAACATTAGCTTTCATTTTACTTAATTAAAACGAAACAGTATTTTAATATCTGTGGGGCTTTAAAGGATCAATTCAAAAATATTTGGTCTTTGATTTTACTTGTAAGTTGACTATTACTTTAAGCACCTATGTTGTCTTATAACGCCGAGACAGCCACTGAGTAAGAAAAGCACTTGAGTGTATTGCTCTAGTAAGTGCTTGTTATCTTGGAGGTGGCATCGATCACACATTGAGTCGCAACTCTGAATGTTGTTTTGAGGAACAATACGCAAAAGAGACGCAGCACATTTACAGAGAGATACAGACAGACTTAAATGAGTCGAGGTTTGTCCACTTGGAAGCAGAGTTCTGAAAGTAAGATCAATTTGCAAATCAAGCAAACATCAGAGGCAAAATACTTAAAGCCACTACGAGTAACATGGCACGTTGGCGGCCCCTTTGGACAAAAGCGGTAGTATTTTTACGACGCCAGCTGTCGTGAAGCTGTTTTCTAGCTTGTGCCGGACGTGCAAGATTCAAATGATCAGGAAGCAATATAGTGCATGTCCGTGTGTTGAAAGTGTGAGGGCACCGGACTCTTTTCGGCTCCGTGAGAGTGGTTAGTGACACAGCATCAACTAATGCCAGTCAGTGCTACACACACCTGATTGCAATGAGTTGATGCAGTGTCACCTCTCACGGAGCTGAAAGATTAGGCTACGTGTCCTCACAGAAAGCGAATGAACGAGAGACGGCAGTTATGGATCACGATGAGGTAATGTGTTATAAATAATGACTATTTCAGATGAATAATGGTCATCTGATGATGCTGGTGAGGCAAAGTAAACTTTGTTTTAGTAGGCTACCGCTCATTCATTTAGGAGTAAACACTGCAGTCGTGAAATTGTGTATACGTCGTTGCTTGGCAACGCCCTCACGCCGCCTATCTCTCCCTTTTAGCTTTTCTTCATTGCATTTCATTTTTTTTCTATGATGGTTCAGCCCCGTTACCAGTCATTATGACGACAAATAACTGTCTCAAACAAGGCTCCCGCTCCCCTTCCCTCACCTGGAGGGATAGGCTTCTCAAATCACGTTGCTGCGCCACACTGAAATCTGCGACCAATACGGATATGTGAGCATAGAGCATGCACGCGTAAACCGAAAATCGGACTGGGTGTGCGACCAGACCAAACGCAGTAATAGAAAGTATATAAAAACTTATTTCTTTGCACTGATGGTCTTGTTTGCTGTTAAAGGTAATTTATGATTATGAGAGGAAACATGAGGCTGTTTAAAAGATATTTAAATGTTACTCGGAGCTGCTTTAATGAAAAAAATAATAACAGATGAAAAACTCATCCTCAATTTCAGCTAAAAATGCCAATAAAGCTCCGTGTTATTGTGCAGAAAAAAATACTTGAGGGCTGTAGACGATCAACAGCCCAGTCTTCATGTGTTTGTGCATAATGGGCTTGTTGCCTGAAAGCACAAGAGAGCCCTGTGAATTTTGATCACTCTGTCTGTTATCTAACTCGTCAATCGTCATTGTCAATCATCTGTCTCCCCTTTTTTCCCCCCAGTATATCTTTCGCCCACTCCATTTTTCATTCCGAGATTCAAATCGTACTCTTCTTTGTGTTCATACTTCTTTTCTCCAAATGCTTTCATTGTAGACGGGTGAAATATTGACAAACATTTCCAATTTAATGTTCTCTTTCTACTTATTTATTTTTTACTGCAGACTTGAGAGTTGGTGCTGGCACGCTTTTCAGGAATATGTCCCTCGTAGTTTTGTATTTTCAACCAAACGCTGGCATTCACACGGCCACATCTGTCATAGTGAGGCGTTACAACTTAACAGGCTGTAGGTGTGGGAGTGACTCCTACCCACACACACACACACACACACACACACACACACACACGGCCTGGTTTAGGGTTCAAGTCAGTGCCAGTTAAACATCAGCTGTTTCAGCCCTCATGGTGGCCTTAGCAGCCCAATGTAAAGCGTGGCCAGATGGCATCATCTACCAGGGAACACATGGCACCTTATGACAGAGTCCTCCAAACGTCAGCATTCCACTCTCTGAATTATAGAGCGCTCTCTCTTTAAAATTAACACTTTAGATGGGGTATCTAGGGTATAGCGGTGGCAGTTTGCCTCTGATGGCATCCCGAGATGGCATTCTCCCAGCCATATTTTAGCCATCTCTATTGCGTTTGGAACTTTATCAGTGGCGTGCAGGTGTGTCTGCGCTGCTGCCGCAGGGGGGGCACAGCGTGATGCTATCGGAGGTGTGCGTTAACTGCTGCGTTAAGCTTTAATGAAGAATAGATTAGGACATTAGGATGCAAAGCACATACCGTCACCGCACTGGTAATAAACCCAGATAAGGGCCTTTTTTCTGCTGATCTCACACAAACACGGACGGTCTCCATGGAGTTGTTTTGGCCCCAGCTCAATGTTTACAATGCCATTCATCACAGAGACAACTTTTGTGTGCTTACTGGGGTGTCACAAACATTTTACACCCGCACAAGTGGGTGTCCATGCAGGTGAAAAAAGAGCGCACACACTCATACCCGCAGTCATAATACCCCTCCTTTGCAAGGAAGGGATTCATCTTGACCTTAGAACCTGCCAATCACTCACCTACCCGCCCTTGAGGTAAGCAGGCTCAGGTTCAAGTCCTCTCTTTGTCCCTTAATTATCTCTCAGAAGTCCCCCTTGACCTGGATTCTACTCTTGAAAGCCTTCATCATTATACCCCTGCTCTGACATAGAATTATGACAGCGGTGCATATGGCTATCCTCAGCTCCCATGTGCTATTGGAATGACAAATAATTAAACAGACACGTTGGGAAATATAAATGGGTCTTTTCTCTTCACTTCTGGCATCACCGTCGGTTGCTTCATCCGCTGGGCTTTTCACTTATAAACTAAGCAATCAATATTACTTCAAAAGCACTACACAAACATATTCCCAAATCCATTTATTTTCTATCATTTTCCTCTGTGGCCAATGAATGCCAAACAAAATCAAAACAAAATCAAAACCCATCATTTGTCATTTCCTCTCATTTAGACCCATCATCATTCAAGCCTCCTGTGTTTTCTGCTTTCATAATGTACAAAGGTCTCCCTTTACCTTTGCAGAGCTCCTCCAAATGTTGACTGGGACGTGCTTCAGTCCGTAAACATACACACAGACATCCTAGCAGTAAATGATGACATACATCAAAAGCCGTCCATCACTCACTAATGATCTTGACAGAGCACTAGGTGGAAGGTATGCCGGCTCATAGGGAAGATAAAACAGAGACAGAGAGAGCGAGCGAGTGTGTGTGAAGAGGACATGATATACGAGATGGTTTAGACTGTTGCACCTTTCATCATCGCCTCTATAAAGTCCAGCCAGTCATGAAATGAGGATGTTAAAATCCAACAGCAAACACAACCATCAAACTGTACAGGCTAGGCTCCGAGACAGCTAACATTTCTGCACGGATGACTCTGTAACTCTGATTGGTCCACTATACAAACAGGAATTTACTAATTCAAATATGAGGTAAATGGAGATAATGCAATATATTTTAACAATATATTTAGATCTCAGGTTTTTTTTTTTAATCATGCAGGTTGGAGCTACCTGCAATCCAAACAAAAATAATTCCTAACTCGTACAAAGTGTTACAACAGCAGCAGAATATAAGACACTACCCTTTGAAAGGGATTGATTTTTTTTTATTTCTTTTTATATATTTTAGGCATTCATTACTTTCCCTTGCTTAATAAAGGCAGTGGTGTGAAACACTGAAAGCACTTCTTGATAAATAACTAAAAAAGTTCTCCAGTGTTTCATTTATACCAGTCTGTTACTATTCTGGTATCCCAAACTTCATTAATAACCCAAAAGGAATGAGTGTGACATTTACATTGCAATGTAATTCTGCAAGTTGTGCCAAAATAAAAAATTAAGAACTTGTAAGAAAAGGTCAGCATCTCCGGATGTGCAGCGTGCGCACGTGTGCAATTGGTAAGTGGGATTTATGGAGACAGTAAACCCACGGATGCTTGTCGATGCCTCTGCTGCTGCGACTCCTCATACACACACACTCACACCCTACTCTACCTCCCCTAGTTTACTGCAATGCGCCAGCAGTGTTTAGCACATAAGCACTAGGAGAGGAGACAAAAGAAAAACAAAGAAAAAGAGGAATATAGTCAGAGCTACAGAAAGAGAGAGAGAATACAAATAATATAGCAAGACACTCGCTGGTAGTCTATCGCTATGGACTTTCTCCTTCCTTTTCATTGATTCTTCAGATACAATGTTTAATACACCCTCATCAATAGCACTGGTGGTCAGACAAATGCATTTTTCAAAACATTTGGCAGTCAATAGTAATTTAGGCTGTATCTTTGTCCCTTGAGTAAAGGGTCTCGATCAATGAAAGTGATGAAAATTCTCATAAATCTGAAACAGAAATGAAGCGGAGCCCTCCTCTGTATCCAGTGGAGCACTCTTATAGACGGCTGTATGAAAAACTAATATGCACTGCTATCTCTTTCAACGGGAGATCAGTTTAACCCTTATGCCCCATTGGTGGAGATTTGTGTATCTGGGGTTGCATTTTTGAGAAAATTTTGGCTGTCCCCTAGCCATAAAATTTGGTAAGGAGGTGTGTTTTACAATGAAGTTTTGATATTCTGAGTCTCATCCATATCTACTTCATTTTGACTGTGTGAGATGTTTTTGTTACACTGGGACAGTTAACTACACAATTTGTACCATTGACTTCCACTATAACAAAATTTTTCTCACCTATTGTTCAGATGGGTGAGCCGGTGATACTAATAATAATCAAAGTTTAATAAAAAAGTTGAATATTGAATTTATGTGTATTTTTCAAAAAAGCTGTTAGTGGTATATGATCAAAAATGGCATCTAAAGGGTTAATTTTTATTTGTGATTTATTCAATCACAACATAAATTGAATAATAACCCCTTCATGAAAAAAATTAAAATAAATTGTGAAAAAATATTGATCTTTCATCATTTTAATGCACTTTAAAGGTCAAAATACACAAAATGTACTTAACGGTCCCAGTGTAACTTTTTTTTAATAGGGCATAAGGGTTCAAATGTGTGCTGGGTGGAGGATGCTGCAGCTAGCTGGCTTAGGCATTGTTAAAGCACTGGAGAGTCAGACTATTACAGAACACATATTCTTCTGTTGTGTTAAAAGCATGACGCTGCCGTAACCAGACTGGAGGAGCTGCTCAGCATCCGATGCACCGAAACATGTTTCTGTATTGCACTTTTTGTCTAGTGGTTCTTGTTTAAATGAATGAGTGGGCTCCATTTTTCCATGTAACGCTGCCGCTGCTGTCTATGTGAATACTTACTATATAAGAAAATAGTTCACACAAAATAGTCTCCACAGCCCAGGGAGAAAAGGAAGAAAAAAACAAAAGGTCATAATGTTAAAGGAAATCTGCTGACGGCCTCTCCCTGTAGCAATGGGCTAGAGGTCTTCTGTGGAGAGTCGCAGACTCCCCCGTCTCACGTGCAGGCTCTTCTTGTCCAGAGAAGAAGATGTTGGAATCCGGTTTACTCGAAGGACCATTATGTTAAAGGAATTCTTTCATCAAACAACCCAAGCATTTGTAATAAAAGAATTTGAGTCAAGGCAGGCTTCAGAGCAGGTGAAGTTTTTACTTGCAGACAGCAGCAAGGGTCAAACAACAATGTATCTGGTTTGGTATATGGTTGAATACAAAAACTGAACAGAAATAGCACTGATATTTATGGTCCAAAAGTTGTATATGCGAAGACACTCGGTTTGTGTGTCCACGCCTTCAATTTTGCTTGCGAAAGCAGAAAGATTTTAATTAGGCAGATATTCCCAGAAACTCATCTCAGCTGGTGTTATTCTTCATACAATGTCTGATAACAGAATATGGGAGTTATTCACTCCTCCAAAGCTTTCAACCACTGTGCACATGAATGTGTCATACCTCTGTATGTGCCAAAATCTTATTAGGCAGTTTTCTTCTCCAAGACTAAACAACAAGTTGTCCTAAATGCAAGTTTAGCAAAACACTTTGGGGCTGTCAGGTTTACTGGGACAAAGTTCAACAGGCAGAAAGCATATATTGTAAAATTAAAATATTATACAATCATAAGGCAAATTAATTTTCGTTAACACATAACTCCAGCAACCAGCAGGTATACAGAACAGACCAACATGTTCTGTTAAAGCCACTACGAGTAACATGGCACGTTGGCGTCCCCTTTGGACAAAAGCGGTAGTATTTTTATGAGGCCCGCTGTCGCAAAGCTGTTTAATAGCTCGTGCCAGGCGCGTGAGTGTGAACTGAGAAGGGAGCAATATAGTGCATGTCCATGTGTTGAAAGTGTGAGGACTCTTTTCGGCTCCGTAAGTGCTTTTGTCACTGCATCAACTAATGCCAGTCACTGCCACACGCACCTGATTGCAATGAGTTGTTGCAGCAGTGTCACCTAACTACTCTCTCTCACGGAGCTGAAAGATTACGTGTCAACGCCCTCGTCCCCCCCGTAGCCTATATCACTCTCCCTTTTAGCTTTTCTTCATTGCATTTTCTTTTTTTTCTTTGATGGTTCAGCCCCGTTATCAGTCATTATGACGACAAATAACTGTATCAAACAAGGCTCTCGCTCCCCTTCCCTCACTTGGAGGGATAGGCTTCTCAATTCACGTTGCTGCGCCACACTGAAATCTGCGACCAATACGGATATGTGACTATAGAGCTTGCACGAGCGAACCGAAAATCCGACTGGGTGTGCGACCAGACCAAAAGCAGAAATAAAAACTATTTAAAAACGTCTTTCTTTGCACTGATGGTCTCGTTTGCTGTTAAAGGTAATTTATGATTATCAGAGGAAACATGAGGCTGTTTAAAAGATATTTAAATGTTACTCGTAGCCGCTTTAATTGTTTGGTTTACTAATTGATTAGTGGAATAGTCATTTCAACACCACTCCATCCAGAGAAAAGTTAGATTACGCATTTCTACAGTCCACACCTATCAGATTTGTATAAAAACATTAGAACCTACATTAGAATCTACTTCTTATCCATAAAGGCCTTAACTGGATTTGGGGCACAAAAAAGAACAGCTCCAGTGTATCCATGTGTGGAATGTCTCATTCCACCATAATGCTACCATTTAAACTGTAGGACAATTAGAACCCATAGAGACCTAATTACAGCCAGGGCCAAGGCTCCAGCTTTTTTCTAACAGAGCAGGCGAGCCACTTCCCCAGGGCAAAATATTCCCGCCAGTTAATTATGCCATTATTCCAGAGTGACAGAGAGGGGGCCGAAGCTCAGCCTGACCTCCAGGACCGAGAGAGAGAGAGAGAGAGAGAGAGAGAGAGAGAGAGAGAGAGAGAGAGATCCCCTGTAGAACCATGCAGGCCTGGATGACTACCACTGCCTGTCTAACTCCTCCCTCTACACTTCTTCCCTTATCTCACACCCTTAAACAGTGAAGAAGATGAATAATGATATGTTGGCCCTGCTCCAAATTAAACAGGTACATAGTCCACACTGGTAATCTCAGGCCTGCTGGCTCTTGCCTAATAAATTTGGTGACTTGCAGACAGCAGCAATTGGTTTTGCAGATGCTGATTGTGAATATGAATGACCGTGGAGTGGAGGAGGATGAGGGTGGGGGAAAAGGGTTTTATAGTCTCTTCAAAGTCTTTGAAAACAGAAGTGCTGGACCTGCAGTATACATGGTTGGCCCTGAAGTTTCAATTGCTTTGTAATTATACACAAATTTACAACATTCAGAACTCAAGATGGATTCCCAGCCTTCCTAATGGATGTATTTAAAGCCGCTTACTGACAATATCAGACTAGAATGCTTTTTTACCACATGCCCTTGACCCTTGGCTCATTCATCATAAAATCACTACATCAAAAGAGACCACAGGCCATTTGTGATGAATCACACAGCGCCTGATTTCTTCCTGCTCCCTGAGAGAGTGATGTCACTCAAAGACTATAATGGACATCTAATGAACTTCAAATCCCATGCCAGTACATTTACACTGCATTATCGCGTCCTGACCCTTGACCCTCCCAGTGGAGTAGAGCGAAGAGCACTCCTGTCTGCAGAGCTCACTGGCTCAAAATAGATGCATTCATACAGACGGCATAGTATGGTGTTAGAGGAGGGGGCTTTATTTTATATAGTCAAGTGTATGTAAGTGTTTTCTAAGTGGGAATGACCAATACTTGCTATCAACCCTTCCTCTTAAAGTTCGCTTAATTGTCTCTACGCTGTTAAGAGAACCTTCATTCACAGTTAAGAAAATGCATTACATATGAAACCAGAGCAATTCATATTCAAGTCGATCAATTCGAATTCAAGTTCTACCGACACATATCTCTGCCCATACAGTAAACAATATATTTGCCCCAGGCTTTAAGATCAGCAGGAAAAAGAGGAATTGTCAAAGAAGACTTATTTTCTCACACTCTCTCTTCCGTCACTCAAGTTAAGACCAAACAAACTCTATAGAAGAATCAAGTCTCACGCTGAAATTCTGGAAAAAAACTCTTCTCATTTTCCCCATCAAACCCTGAGAAACACTCCCATCAAAAGGCTAATCTGTCTCAACATTATTCCCTCTTAACAAATAATGGGAGCGATGCGGCGGTGACCATAGAGAAATGGGAGAAGAGGAGGGGGGTGAGGACTGGGAAGCAGAGTTCAACTAAATGCCCGATGATGGAATTTTAGTGTCTCCTTCATTATAAAGCAGCTTCTAAGTGTTATTGATCTTAAGGAGGGATGGCTCAGAGTCATGTGGTATTAGAGAGCCCAACTGCTCCGAGGCCATGCATTATTCAACAGGCGTTCTGACAGGACGCCTCGCCAGGGCCCTGCCAATTCCTCTCAGGTGGCCTGCTGGGAGTAGACACAACTCTCTATCCACCACTCAGCACGCACACATGCACACACGTAAACACGCACACACGTAAACACCCACACATGCACACACACGCGCACACACACACACACACACACACACACACACACACACACACACACACACACACACACACACACACACACACACACACACACACACACACACACACACACACACACACACACACACACACACTCTCCCCCTCAGACTGGAGGTTGTAGATTGTTGTTTTGCTTTCTGATCGACCTCACACTCCACTGAGGGGTTAATCTATAATGAACTGACTGATCTTTCTGTCTCCGTCGATTCCCAACAAGTCATTTATGGACGTCAACCTTTCCTGGCATATATACTGTAGACAGCATCAGAGAACAGACCAGACCACGCAGGACTGAGCAAATTTAGCATCTCCATCTCTATATTGAATTCGCAAGTTCACAAGTTTGATATTTTGTAATACGATCATAAAGCATCTTTTATTACCCTTTGACTGTGCAGCTGTTTAATAGACAATATTTTTTTGATTAGTTTTTGAATCCTTTTGGAAATGTGTTGAAAAGACATCAATTGCATTTTGGACACCGTAAACTGCTTAGAGATTTAATAACTGTATATGTTATATTTTAAGATTGCTGCACAGACTGGAGGCAGCACATACTCGGTGTGTACTGCCTGCTGTCCATTGTCTATATTAAGACATGTTTTCACTTTACACCAAAGCTTCTTATGTCTGCAAGAGACCTGACTCTGACAAAGACAATAATGAAAATGTTGGCACTCCTCAAACATTCATCAGGAGGATATTAACTAAAAGTAACCTGATTGATAGGGAAAGTATATACAAATAACTAAAATGAATGAATATACCAGACTGTTCATCCTTGCAGGTGAATGATACTATGATGGAAGTGTCAATACAATATTCCCATGAGAATGCACAACCAAGAGATGTATACACAACAAAAGCACATCTCATCCATAGGTCCATTTATCTCGGTTTAGCCCTGGCTTCTGGTAAAAGGGGGGCTTAGTCTCATATAATGTATCTTTGTTTGGGCTGATTGCAATTATCTGGGAGATCAATGGGTGTTATCAATACCTTACAGCAATTAACATTTAATATCCTTCCACAGCCACTTACTCCATTAATGGCTGATTGATTATGCGAGGCTTGGGAGCCCCACGGCTGGGAATGGCATGGATCTATGCCGTCTGTCTGTCAAAGTAAAGGCAGGCTGCTCCTGCTGCAGAACCTCTGACTCCGGACTAATACTGTATCGATATGAGGTTACTTCAACCAGAGAGAGAGAAAAAAAGAGATCGAGGAATTTTCTCTTGTTTTGCAGTCTGTTTTCTTATGCCTCGGCCATTATGTATTCCTCTCTCTTTCCTCTGTAACACTCAGCACAATATGTTTTTGCCCTGCATTCCAAACCTTGTCTCTTGCCACCAGTCCGAAAACACCCCTCCCTTCAATCCCTGCAGTTTCTTCATAATCTAATCAGCAGTGATGTATTTTCAGAGCAAGAAGGCACTGCTTTCCATTTCAATCAAATTCAGGCCTTTCAGAAGAAGCCATAATGCAATCGTTCTGTACAAAATTCAGGCCCTTTTTAAGCCCTATAGACTGCAGATGACTGATAAACACTCCACTTCCACGTCACTCTACTCCTTGTGGCTCTGATTTGCTGCAGTGCATCATCATACATAAAAGCTATAGCTCTCTATTCTCTCTTTGGGAGTGGCAGAGGCCAACTTTAAATATGTGGATTGGGTAAGGGAGAAGGTGAAGAAATGTAGACAGGTGCGGCTTTGCTTAAGAAATGTAATTAGAAGTCACTACAGGTATCAGCTGGGTGGAGACAGGTCCCAGAAACAGGCTCTCCATTATCAAGTGTGGGGGTGTGGGGGAGGGGGGGTAGTGAAGTGAAGAGAGGTGGTGCAGGGCGTAGAATGAGATTGGGGAAGGTTTCGCTTAATAAACACTTTGTTTTCTTGCTGACGATCAGAGGGCCAGAGCGAGGGATACATGGACAGATCGATAAGACTGATTTGTTCCGGGCTTCTCTATGTTCATCAGACCCGTACTTCTTCCCTTGGGGAGTGGATGGAGAGGGACTCAAAAAAAAGAAAGGAAGAAGAAATTAAGAAAAGGATGAGGGGTGATTGGGAGGAGGGAACAGACAAGTGAAATCAAGGGAGTAAACAGCAGGAGGGCGGAGGAGTCTGGGAAGCAGACAGACAAATGACTATGGGAGGGGAGTAATGGATGGAGGGAAATTGCGATGGCGTGGGAGGGAAAGAGACTACAAATGGTGTGAGGGGGAGTGGGAGAGGATTTGGAAAAGGCTGAGAGGGGTCAAGTACTAAGGTAAGTGACAGCAGAGATAGAAGCTGAGAGTTGAGTGTGTAGGCGACATATACAGAACAGGAAATCCCTTCGATCTCTGCTGGATCACTGGCTCAAGAGCTGGGCTGAATACGTTTGTCTATATCCTCCACTGTTCTGCAGATGCATAAACAAGAGACACACACACCCCTCGTCACTCCTCCTGACAACCAACACAGGTTAGTCTAGGTCTCTTTAAAAGAAGTCTCAGTGTTTCTCGTATCAGGGCATCTTTATTCAAGAAGAGATGATGAGAGGGGAACGGTAAGATAATAACAGAGCAATTTTGTGTCTTCTCCACAAAAGCAAAAGAGGCCCTGGTGCATAATAGCAGCCAGTAATTGGATCTGTAAAGATTTTCATTGCCATTACGCCATTGTTCACCATTGTATTTGATGTCAGTCAAAAAGCTACAGCACTGCAAATCACTCTGTCTACGCCTTCAAGGTTATCTTGGCAACTGAAAAAGATGCATTATTGCTCTACAGTATACCCAATTTGACCAATTATTGTAGAGTTCGTAACTGTCCCTGCTTTAACTCTTGCCAATTAGCATTGGAAATACAACCATGGAAATTGTTACAGCTCGTGAAATAACAGGGACATGCAGTGATCTAATTGTGCATGATTACAATTAATTCAAAAAAGGTCCCATAATTACACTTTATGCTTTATTCAAGATAGGAGACAATGTTGATCTCATCCTTTGATCGGTCTTGTGATAGTGTATCTCAGAGAGGAGGCGCCACTCAACCTTTGACCCATCATCAAGTTAAAGTACTCCAGGGGGCCCAGTTTAGGGGGAAGTTGATTCTAGGAGTAGCCGTAGGCACACAAGCAATATGCGTTCAAGCCAAAATCAACTACAACTAAACTTCATTTGAGTGTCATCCAAATAGCCATTGGTTTAACAAAACGATTTCTGCAATGCAAGCAAAATACATTGTCTCTGTAAAAGTACAATAAAAAAAATCAAGCAAAGAGAAGTCTTTCAAAAGTTTACTATTCGGACCGTCACTTTCTGATTCTCTTCTACCTGCTTCTATCCTCGATTCCCTGGAGCTTTCATCCACAAGGTTAGAAGCAAAAACATTAATATGATAATAGTAAAAAATATACAAAAGGAAAATCTGCCCACATAAATGAGTAACACAGCCAGGGGTGAGTAGATAAGAAGCAACAAATAAATGAAAAGTGTAAAAGTATAAATGTCCCACAGACTGCAGGTATAAATATGCATTATGAACCTGCTCCGCCGGTGCATTGCTGTGGGCTTCCATTCTTCCACATGGAAAATAGCCACAGACGCCATGTTTTAACCAATCAAATCTGCCCCTGGGCAGGTCGTTTTTGATGCAGTGGAGCACAGTAATCTCCGCCAATCCTTTTGTGTGACTGCCGGGGCTTCTGGGTCAAAGATGAGGGGGGTGGTGTGAGGAGAAAGTCACCAGGCAATTGCATTTGTGCCCCAAGGCTACACATTTGCAGTAAATCCCTGAAAACAACAGTTCCTGTTCATTTTCATCATTGCAAAGTTCATTCAGTTATTGTATCACAAAATACCTTTTTTAATCCCGCAATGTAAAGGTTACTTTTTTCACCTCTGCTAACATCGTATCACATAGCATTGTCTCGCAATTCGGGGAGCAAATCCTTTTAACAGCAGGACCTGCAAAATATGATGTGGAATATACTAAACAGCTAGCTGGTGGGTAGTCACTCCACTCCAAATCAAACCTAATAGGTGCCGAGGGATGGATTTTACTATGTCAAAATAGATTTTTTGGAAGTTCACATTTATTATTTTGTTAATATTTTATAATGGAGAAGAATAACAACTAGAACAAATGTTTAAGCCAATGCCTTCAGTGTGCAAACTAAAAGGCTTAGCCAAAACGCTTGTGCTTGTTACTTTTATACCTAACAAAGAAATAACCACGTGAACATGTGAACCTCAAAAGACTTTTAGGGGAATGCAAAGCCATTTACTTTTCTGTTGGACACTGCAGATTTTGGTTTAAATGCACCAGGGAAAGTAGAGTGCACTTGATGATTATTGACAATTGGGTGTTCAGTACCGTGACCAGACAGGTTTCTGCAGTAGCTTGTTTTCCAAAACCTCATGAAAGCAAGAAAGACTATTGCCTCAATCAGGGAAAGGGAGTAAGAGAAAACCCAATTACATAGCAAGATTACTGGAGAAACAACATTTCTTGTCCATGTATACACTTAACAGGATTTTTTTTTTTTATATGCACATGACACTTCAAAGAGAGAATGTATTGAAGGCAATGTTCCAATTAAAAGAGGGGGTCAAACGTGTTTCGGTGTGAATGAGTTGATGTGCATGTACAGTAGGCTACATAAACAGTTTTTGTCATATTAATTAGTTTTTGTCTGTCTGGATGTTTATTCCTCTGACACACTACAGGCTTATTACTACTGGAAACATTTTCTTAATATGCAGTTCCATAAATGTGTGCTTTTTTTGTGTGAGCCACGCTTGTATACTTTCCGATAGAAGAATTTCATAATAATATACAAACAGGGGTTTTATATGGTGGCTGTTCAATACAATTAGATCAATGATTGCATTGATTATTGTGCTGTGTAACAAATGAGAGAGATGTTCCATTCTAAAACATTGAACAAATATATAATAAAAATTATTTCATTGTGTATTGTGATGAATTCTATTCACAAAACATCTTGGATGAAAATGTAATTATATAATGATCTCTTAAACACGCCTTGTGCTTCTTTTGTTTTCGTTACAAACAACAATGAAACATTACACACCCAAACGTCTGATAATAATAGCAGTTTAGTATTCTGTCAACACTGTGATTCACTGAAATATAACCTTACAACAGCAGCCAATGGCCATAGATAGATTTGCTTAGGGCAGATCATCTTCTGTGTGTCAGCTGTATGATAGTTTACATTAACTCTTTAACATCAGCCTTCCTACTACACCTGAATGAGTGAATGCATCACTGCAGAGCTCTCATTGATTCAAATGTTTTTACACGACTACATGGTGTGGAAATATATAACTTCTGCCACATAAATCGTCAAAAATATGTATCTGGAAAAATAGTATAATATCTGACACAGAGTCAGTGTCCAGGCTGAATATGATGATTCACCAGTTTTGGTTTAATTGAGTTAAAGAGATAAATGCCTTAATGACTTGGCAATGTCTCACATGGCAGCTGTTAGAGGGCTTTAATCTGGTAATACAACTTTAATTGTGTGAAAACATATGGGAGGTAGAAGTGGCTAACCCAGTTATTTGACAGCAGGTTCAGGTAAATGGGGACTTTTGGGGGGCATTCAAACTTATACTGCCTCTCTTTCTAAATCAACTTTTGCTCTGATGTGCAACAATAAAACACTACACAACCAAATCCAGAAATTTCTCCACAAATAGAGCGTAATGTAATGCAGCCAAAACTTTCTGTTTTTGCTCAAGTTGAACAACAGGCATTGCTTAATATAGTCACAGTTTAACAAAATAAAAATATATAAGACCAGGTCATAATAGTGCAGCAGGTCAAATAAATCTCCAATACGAATCACCACATCTAACACGATCTTCATGTCCGACGGGAGCTTAATCTTGTCAAGCACTGCACAAAGCAATCAGAAGGGCTGATCTTTGATGAGGGAGATGGATTATATTCAAATAGAGGGCTCAGAGTCTGGCTATCATCCGGTGGAATTAACCGTGGCTGTGGCACATTGACAAACCACAGCAGTGTAATGAAAGAATAATATTGGTAATGTGAAAAGGGTTTTTGGAGGATGAATGTTTTACTATTTCGATTTGTGTTTGCGCAATTAGCAGAAACAATTTTCAAAATAGAGAATGCAGGCAGACAACTTTAGGGGGATTGTGAATTATATGAATTCATGGTTAGTGATAGCAGTTAGGTGAGCAGGTTTGTTGGAAAAAAAATACTTTTTGTGGGCTTTGTGAGGAGGAGGTGTGAATATATTTAAAACGTATGAAAGCAAAACCTTGCCAGGAGCAATCTAGAGTGCTGAATTGACAAATAAAACTGTTTTGAAAATGAATTATCCATGGCTTATAATGGGAATGTATGACAGACCTTTTTCTAAACGATAGTAGTATTTCACACACACACACACACGCACACGCACACGCACACGCACACGCACACGCACACGCACACGCACACGCACACACACACACACACACACACACACACACAGCCTTGTCTGCCAACACTGATGGAGCACAGTAAAATGCTTTAGCCAAATATTGGACAGACATGCAGAGTATTTCAGTAGTGGATCAATTAGTATGGTTACAGCAGGCAGTTTGATCGAGTTCAGCCCATTGTAGATTGTTGCATTATTTATGGTTACCTATAGAAGCCATTCATTATCCACCTTTCAATAGCTGACACAGACTGATGGATGGTTATCTTTTTCCAAGGAAAAATGTATTCAATGGGCACGACACAATTTTAATGGATGGTTAGATAATGCTGAACACCTGACTTGTTAGCTAGAAGCGTCCTAATTAACATGGATATCAATCTGATCTGTCCACAAACAGGAAAGCTGTTGGACAGTGTGCTGAAGGAGGAGCGAGGGATAGAGAGATTGGGAGTTGTTCAATTTCAGGTCAGTGCAGCTTCCCTCTGGTTTGCTAACTTCTCTAGTGTAAACTGGTATAAAGAATATTTGAAAAGGGGGGCGCCCTTAGCTCAGTTGGTAGGGCATTTTGAGATGTTTCAGCCATATCATCGTGCTCTATAGACTGGTCAGCCAGTGGAAAATGTAATACTGTTTTCAATAATAGACTTGATATTCTCCTTTGATGTAAGGCCAGAAAAGCTCCCCTAGGTGCACATATACTGTATATATACGCGCCCCACAGAAGTGCTGCACAATCATGCACACACTATATATACAAATCTAAACCCATATACACTAAAACTCTCTTTCTCCCTTCAATGCACACACCTATAAGCAAAGAGGAGATGGAGGACATGTTTGTGAAATTGGCTTTGAGCATTGAGCCACTCAATAAGTCATATGGGTCGAGTCAAGGAATTTGGTGTTGTGGCGGCAGAGACACTGGAGAAAAGATAAACATGCTGAGCGCTTTTGCTTTTAGGGTTCATTACTCTGGCGTCCCGGGTGAGCCAGAGTTGAGAAGAGGAGTTAATTCCTATACCGAGTGAGAAAAAACACATTAACTGAGACCTATCCATCTTCCCAATGCTGACACCTCCATTTAAATCTCTTATTTCTAAAAGGATGTAGAGGCAGACAGAGGCGTCTCCTCTATATATGGGGGGGGGGGGGGGGGGTAAATATGTGTGATGCCTTTTGCAGTAAAAATCCTTCATTATGATATTTTCAATTTAAAAAGGGGCCAACATTTCCTGCTCTTTTGAAAAATTAAGTGCCGCTTTCCGTGGATTAATTTTAGACATCTGGGAGTATATTCACAACACTAATGCAGGTTTGCTGTGTATTCATTCGCTCCGGGGAGTGAAAAACTGAGATTTGGTGGCGGGTCTCCATTAATCTATCGAAGGCCCATATTTTAAACATGGGCCACATTAAAATTACACTCGACATTTCATCAACAAGAGGTCTCAAATACCTTTAGAGCGAACTATATGTTAAAATTAAAAATTGCATTCATGGTTGCAAAGTCTTGAACATGAGCTCAATCTTCAGATGGCTTCTTGAATGAGAAAGTTTTTATCTCTTTTTCCAACTTTTCGCTGCTACCCCATCCTCCAATAATGCTTTAACTCTCCAACTACCCGGCTATTATATATGCTAAGTAGTCTTGTCGTTGGGTCCCTATTGCCTAATGTAATGAGCAGCCATAGAAAGGGATCTACTGGCTTTAATCAAATCAGCCCTGGGTGTCACCAGTTCCCCAATGAAACCAGCTTCGTGCCAGGGCAGCCAATATTATGCCCCATTAAGAAAAGAGGCCCAGAAACACACACACACTTATTAGCTCTAATCAGACAAAGAATTAAGAGTGGTTGGGAGCATGGGGCTTGCATGGTAGGAGTATTATTAGGAGAGAGTCAAAGTGATTGATTTCATTGCACAGCCATTTTGTGGTTTGGGATCGTTCAAAGTGAATTTTAACATCAAATAAAAGTGTTACTTTAATGAACTTGCTGCTGTGTTACTGCTGCACTAGAAATGCATAAGAAAGTTTGACAACAAAATAATTAGTTGAAAAGTGTTTTCTTTCCCCAAAAGTATGTGCAGTTTTGAGGTGGTAGCTACTGAATTAATCAACATTTACGTTAATAAAAGGAGAATTAAGTGATATTTGTTTGCTGATAAACTTGTTAAATCACTCTATATTCATACAGGAATCACTTAGAAAGTATGTGCAGTTCATAACATAGGTCTCCCAGTCATTCAGCTTTGCAGTAATTGCCAGTTAAAATTTTGAGTATCCCACTCGTTTTATCCAATCAGGAGACAGAGCGCTATAAAGAGGCGGGTCTCTGTGCCCGTGAACGATGACTAGCTGCTCTCTATCACGGTGCTATCTGACGAAGACGGCTGAATGTAATGTGATGGTGACGTATGGACGAGGGAGGGGGCCGCTAACTGCAGTCACTGACAGGAAGTTAGATTAAAGGACCATATCACTTACTTCTCCTTTAAGCAAGTACAATTTTCACAAACAGTTCCTATAAACTGAACATGAGATGAGCAGCAAATATTAAATGTTGCTTGCTATAAAATGACCTGTCACACTGAAATAACAGCTGTAAGATACAGAAGAACATCTGATTTTTCACAAACTAATTGATCTCCAAATTGCAGGACTCACGATTTACTGTGACTGTTCCTTGATCATTTATTTGGTGGAATGTATCTGTAAAATTTCATTCTACAACTGTGAATGAAATATGTTCTTGTAGTTCAGTTACAAACAACATTTGGTGGAGGTAGAAGCTTGTAATGGGCACAGAGTTACGTAGTTTACATTAATTAGACACACCCAATAATCTAGCACCAGTGATGTTGGTCACTTTAACCAGCGTACTACAACCTTACCCAACCATACCTCGGAAAGGTATCAGCAACAGGAAACCAATCCACAGGATCAAGACACCGGGGCTGATCCAAGCATTTTTTGATGGCTCAATATCGGCAGTATAAAACCCAACCCATTTCCGATCCTTTGTTTATTTGCTCTGGGTACACCAGCTGTCAAAATTTCACCATTGAGCTTTGTTAAAAGACTGGCAGGTCGTCCAACAGACAGTGTTGTGGACAGGTTTACTGCATAGCACAGAGCAGGGCGCAGTTTAAATGAATGATGGGTTTTCATTTTAGAGGACTCAGGTTGGGACTGGCTTCAAAATATGTGATAAGGGCATCACCAGCACAATGCAAATGTATAACTCAATACCACAATTTTGAATACATTTCAAAGAGCCACTCTTTGGTCCCAGTTGAAATTTCACTGGCACAGAGTCCTTCATTTACTGCCAAGCAGCTTCTCCTGAAATATAAATATAAAGGGAATGCTAATGTAATTACCAAACTTTTTCAGTTCTTAACAATGGAGAACACACCCTGAACAACATACTATCAAGTAGCAAGAATAATCCATTTTCCTTTCCTGCTGAGCAAGAATTGAACATCCATGGGCCATTGATTACTACAAATATGTATACTGTGTTTGGCACCGATCAAACTATACACACACACACACACACACACACACACACACACACACACACACGCGCACACAATCCCAGTGGACCTAACCTTCAGGGAAGCAAGACTTGCCTTAACAAAGTGGAAAATAATTTCCAATACATATTAATGAAGCAGTTGAATCGATGCCCTTGAAACTTTATGAGAGTGTGTGCCAATGAAATGCTGCGGCAGCATCATAGTGTATGTGTGGCTCAGATTTTGGGTGGCGGGGGCAGGGGTGTTACCTAGCTTGGCTCGACAATGAGAGCCCTCATCTATCATGCTGAGCTCAGAGTGTGATGGGGCCTTACAGGTCCCTGTGAGTGACCCTGACTATAAAAAAGCCTATCAAGCCTGGAGAGGAGGACTAGCATTGTTTGAGTGCCTCACAACTGTATGTGTAAGCAATTTTAAATGGTGGGTTAATGATACAAAACAAGTAAAGAGATTCCGTCAGTGATGTTATGATGAGTAATCATTCTTACACGCACATATTTGTGTAGACAAATTAATGTGTCAGCACTTGCTCAGTCACATACACACACAAACACTATAAAATCCTGCTTCTGCAGCAAATCGCCTGAACCAGCTAGTTCATCAAGGGCCGAAAGTGTGTATTGAACAGAAAGGGAATTACAGACCCTGCAGCACTCGTGGATGACACAGCCACTTACAGCTTGACCAATAGGCCATTTGCACTCAATAAATCCCACATTTAACACATTAATAACTAAAGCCACGAGTGTGCACACACATGTAATTTTGAATTGTGCCCACAGCCACAGAAAAGCAAAATTGTAAACTTTGGTAGGCTTTTCAGTTATTAATAATTGCCATTTGACATAGCAATGTTTGCATATAAAAAGACTACTTCTGAATCAGTTATTTGGGTCTCACAGGCATGAACTGAAATGTGCAGGACAATGTTGATTTTAAAGTAAAGAAAAGACACTCAGGACAGTAATTAAAATGTGTCTGGACACACACACACACACACACACACACACACACAACACATGCCGCATGGTTACACTTGTTGTTATTCCTGTGCTGTGTTGCCTCTGCATGATCATGCTGACACCCTGAGGCAATTTGTTATGGACATCAGAAGAGCAGCGAAGGTCACAAGCAAGACAAAGTACCCAGCCTATCATAGTCAATGCTGATTAAGCGCTTTCAGAGTCATCTCCTGCCAATGGTGAGAAAAGGAAGAGAAGGAAAAAGAGAGAAAAGTCAGGGACAGAGTGATGACTAGACAAAGGAGGTAAAAAGAACTATGTCTGTTTTAAATTCAAATCAATACAATGAGCAGGAATTATGTAACAGTTAATATCATGGGATTTAATTACCATTTTGGATAACAGTTAGGTCTGTCATCGGCTGGTAGAAGTTAACTTTTCGTTTTCAACTTTGTCAGCACGTCTTGAGTATCACATCCTAACATATTGAGCCTAAACAGTACTTTTTCAACCAATTAAGACACAAAATAACAAAACTACATGGCAAATATCTAACACAGTATATACGTTTACTAGGCCTCATGGTTTAGCAGAGGGGTATCATTAAAATAGACAGAGTTTGGTAAAACCTGAAGATTTTTCTATTCATAAATTTAATTCATTAAATGGAATTACCTGTAAAGGCCAGCCATAATATTAAAAAAACATTCTGATGGCATTTCACACCCACTTTACAAAAAACTCTGAGCTATCAGACTAATATTGAGCCAGGGGCAGCTTCTGCATAATCCATATCTTAATTATCTTAAAGCCTCAAAATCCTCCTCTAATTCAGCAGTTTGTTTTCATCTGAAAAAGTTACAATTAGTTACTCTCATGGGCTAGTGGTGTGATATTGGTCAACTTGTGCATTTGACAAATTTGTCAAAAGAATATCCCTTTATATATGCAGGGTGTTACCTGCGGGAACAGACAAGGACACAAGTTCAAACACATGAGGGAAAGTTTTTTTCCTGAATCAGGGTATGAAGGATTACAGTCACTGGGGCCCCCTGGTTATTCTAATTAACACACACAGTGGTGGTCACAACCCCTCCGCTACCACTTCAACAGTCAGCCAAAACTGGGAAGATATCCACAATCGCCACAAGTGGGATTAAATTAGTCTGTCTCGTCATAAACTCAATACTTTATGACATAAAAAAGGTACTAGGGAGTTGGGTTTGACTGATAAAACTTGACCTCTTAAAAGGCAACGGAAGGAATAAGTCTAAGTGGTGAGACCGAGGGAGAGATATTCTGAGAAGAGTTTGAAGATTGATTGATACAACCGGAAAAACAAGAGAGAAGGTGGGAGTGGGAAAGACTTCCACAGGGGAGAGGGAGACAGGAAGAGCTAGGGGTATTTAGGGCTCTTTAATGCTGAGTTGCCAGTCACTTCTTGATTGGCTTCTTTTTGGAGGAAATGGAAAAAGCTCTCCAGCCAGGTGCTTATCTCTGACCAGAGCTTACAGAGTCAACCCACCACCAAACTGCTTTCCCCCTGACAGCCAGACACCCACAGTGTAAAGTTCCAATCAGCCTGTGAAGAGCAATGTCCAGGAAAGATTTTTTCCACCAAGCGAGTGTAACTTTCAGTAGCAGATATGTGCTTTCTAAACTTCTGTGCCACTTCAGAACACTGACATTTCTGTTTCAAGCCCCCAGTGAAGTCCTATTTTCAAAATTTTCCCAGTGGACCAGTCGTGCACCGGTTACTAAACATCATAGGTAGATGGATCACAAAAGGTGTAGTTCTACAAACAGTGAACAGGCAGCAAAATCCCTTACTATCACAGAAACTGGGCCATTCACATTTTAAGTTTTTAATGACTATTGAATACTAATGAATTCTAATCATATAGTTATTTTGGCCACTGAAACAATACAATTTTCCTTTGGGGAGCCTACTCATTTGTAGATAAATCCACCATACTGGCAACACTCATTCAATCCACATACTTTTACATTTCAGCATAGCCAAGCCAGACTTTTTTAATGAAAGAGTAAAAAGTATGTTTGAAATCTATTTGGATGTCGCAAGAATAAATTCAGAATGTGAGAAAGAGTGCCTTTAATATGCTTCTCACTGATTATACAGCTTTGAAATGGTGAAGTGCATCTGCAATAATGGATGATGATGAATCCTTTAAGCATTTAATGAAACTTGTCTTATGACTTGAAACAACAATGCTGAACATCAGTGCATTCTTGTTGTCGATACGGTTCTCAGTCTAACATCTTCTTTCTTTGGAAAACTGAAGTAAGTCTTTGGTGCTCGGCAATCCCATTATAGTATGAGATGTGGTGACAGTCCCACAGTGGCGAGACAGAGAGAGAAATAGAACGTGTGTGTGTGTGTGTGCGTGCGTGCGTCCGTGCGTGCGTGCGTGCGTGTGTGTGTGTGTGTACTGCTGATAGCAAAGAAGGGATAAAAAAGGTAAGGTCCAGAGAGAGAGAGAGCAAAAGGAAAAGAGGTGCTGATAGAGAGCGAGATAGAGAGGTGTAGTGTGCGGGGCTATACGGGCCACTGTGTCCTGCAGGGGATTACAGATGGCCCTCAGAATTAAATCAAAACGGAGCTGACTGCCAAGGAATGGGCTCTGCAACACATCGGGTGCCACATGAGAGCAGGGGTAAGACTGGCGCATGGGGGGAGGGCTGAAGGCGAGGAGGGCTGCGGCCAAAGAGTAGAAAATCGCCTCCAAATGAGTTTTTGAAATATCTAAAAATAAATTGCCTTTGAAAAAGCTTCAACAGACAGCTGATATGCGGGCTGGACAGGGGCCAAGTGAAAAGCTGCCCTCTCCCTCCATCTCTCCTCATCTCAGCCTCTTCTATACCTTGGCATCATTCATTTTCTCTCTCTCTCTCGCTCATAGAACGGACACCATGGCATGCGTGCAGGTACCATACTCACACATGGGTTTAAAAAAAAAGGTCAAGTCTCACATTTAGTAAGCAATTAACAACAGTTGGATTAGAAAATGAACAAAGGCCCTTCTCTTGGCTGGTGATATTTATCCACAAAATACTTATATGGGGATTCATTCCGAGGGCCCGGCAGATGGTGAGGTTCTATTTTTAGGAGGAAAAGATTAATACAAATAGTCTTAGCCTTTTACCTGGCACACAAGGTGATTGTTATGGTCCATAATCAAATTAAGACAGTCAAGTTCCAGCTTCATAATGTCCTGGATTTGTTTAACATGAAAAGTCATGGAGTTTAGGGAAAATTTGCAGCAACTTGCATCCTCTCATTCAGGTAGCCACACAAGCCTGATGTCGCTACTTCACTCCCAGCACTGGGGGAGATTAACTTCTAAATTCAGTGTGTTAATGAAAATGCGGCATGTATAAAATGCAAATGAGCATGCAAATGAGTCTAGGGACATTATGAGATTGACTTTTTAAACTCTGCAGCTCACAACGGTCACAAAAGCAGGAACACTACAATGGATGATGGGTTGGCAAACACATGCCTGGCTAAGATGTAAAGTGCATTAGTTACATTTGTGCATTTTTTTAACATATGACCCTATTTGAACCTCATTTCCCTTTAATGGCTAATAGTAAGTGCACCAAAGGGCATGCCTTTACTTCAAATGATGCATGTTTTTAATCAGGGAAAACAGATCTGCATGGCAATTCCTTACAGAAAACAAATCCAAATCTTGCACCTGACTAATGGCCCAGATGTTGATTAGTAGAATACGTGAAACGGCTTCAAACTAAAATCATCCCATTTGTTCAGATTTGTAAATACTTGGTTGTGCACACTCTGCTCATTCCTGAGGCGCAAAATTAATGATATTTCCCAAGGCTGTCTGTGTTTATTGTTTTCCCCTTTTTTCTTTTTATAGATGCTCTAACACAACAGAATGAATGTGCTACAGCCAGGCCCAAACAAATGCGTCTCCTGTAGAAAATCATAAAGTATATATGTTTTGAGGGTAGACTATAGATACAGTATTCAAGTAGTGATACAAAATAGTAAGAAATAAAACTAAATTTCTCAGTGTTTTAAAACTCTGCTTCCATGCACAACTGTGAGGACAATACAGAAGGGAAACACTCAATCTCCAAATTGTCTTATGTCCACTGTATCTCTACAGTGTCCGGACGTGAGACAAAACAGAGTTGAGGCGGCCATCAACTACAGATTAAGGACCCACATACAGTGTAGACCAACCTTTAATAGTGCAAAACCTCAACTGAATGCATCAATACAGGATTTAATAAGTCAAATGAAATCATCTGCACAACATCAAAGGACACAGCAACATGCTCTATACAAACCACTAAATTGGTTGCCATTCACGTGTTGGTGACCTACTCTTATAAATTATTCAAAAAATGCATTAATTTGCCATCCAAATCAGTTTGCCACTTCTGTAAAACCCGAATCACATTATCAGCACTTTCAATCTATACACAAATTGCTGGCATCACTTGCAAGTTTGCTGTTGCAGTTTCAACAGAGAACTCATTAAAACACCTATAAACATTAACAGTGTTAAAAGTTTGCTTTTTTTTAACAATAAATGTGTTGTTTTCTGTAGCCTATTTTCACCATCTTGGGTTTGGTTGGCATGTCTCCTTTTCTGAAATAACTTATCCTACAACCTGAACAGGGGTAATATTTATACTCTATGTTCTATCTGTGTGATAATCAGACTGAATTGCTATTTCGTTTGACTTATCTATTTAATTGTAAATTAATCTTTTGAATCGCTGCAAAAATCTGAGATGTGAGCTGCAATTTATTGTTCTGAAACCAAGCCGTTTGTGTGCGACAGTGCTCTGCTGCAAAAATAAAAGCTTGGGGATATGGGATTGATAATAGTGAGGCCATAGGCACCAAGGAAAAGCATACAACACACACTTTAAGCATGTTGTTCTCTTAGCCACCTTGCATCATTCTCTAATGAATGGCATTTACAAAAGGACTGATGGGGGCTTCACCCACTGGCATTGTCTGTGGTACAAAAGATACTTTATTGGCCTCAGTGGAAGCCCCTTATTGATCCCCTTTCACTACCATCTTGTCCTGAAGCTGCCCCTCTGTCTCCACTTTTTCCTATCACTGACAAATAGTAATGCTTCATATTTGTTATGCACAAATATGCACACACAAGATACGTTTCTTGGATGTGCCTTCCCTGCAAAGCAGTGAATGATAGTGAGTTGGCATAGAAAGGTTGTTTTGTTTTTAGAATTACACCAATAATCTGAGAGGTAGTACATGTTGCAATTAGGAAACGAGGAAGAGCTCCCTCTGGGTAAAACACATGTGAGCAACAAAGGTCCTTGTTCTAGCATAACACTATACGATATTATTTTGGAAGATGCCAAAATGTGCCTTTTAAAGTATGGTGCTCAAAGGACATTGTAACTAAAAAACATAGGCATTTACAATAGCAAATGAAGTTTCAGTTTTTCAGGAATATGGATTTACATTGATAAGTAAGGAGGATGGGAGAACACTAATAAGAATAAGCCTCACTGGTCAGTGTCTAGTGTAGACAGACCTACCATGTCTGACAGTTTGCTAGCTTCCCTTAGGCCCCTTTAAGATAAAGTCTCTGGAAACCTGGTCTAACAGAGTAAAATAGTTGGGTGTCTCAGTACAATACAGTGACGGACACAAAACATCACAACATGTACACAGGCCTGGGCACAAAAGTGCAAAGTGCAAGAAGCAGGGAAAAAAACCAACACAACAAAGTCAAAGTACCAGTGCCGTCACAGGTCTTACCGTCTCAACAGGCTTGTTACAAAAGTCTGATCAAAAATAGATGTTCATAAATATTATAAAACGTATAATAAAAACATTTTTGTTTATTGCCAGGACTGTGTGTGTGTGGCTGTATCAAAAAGTCCCAATGGCAACAGTCATTATATTTATAGAACGTTCGGGAAGAGAACTGCCGTGATTGGTTAAGAATACTTGTGTCACATGAACCAGTGCATAGCCTGCCTCATCTAAACCAAATTTATGTAAATGTTATCTAACCTAAATGACAATATCTTTAATATGGATTGATATATATGACTAACTCTTTGACTAAATACTGTCAGATGCTTACGATGCTTAGATTTTGTAAATGTGGGTTTACAGGGGCTTTAACACACTAACCAGATCAGTATCACAGCTTCAGAAATCTAAAATGACTGGATGGGGAGGGATAAGGGCACAAAATACTCTAAATGGAATGCTTTTTGTCTGTCTGAAATGATGATGATGACAGTGAGTGTTGTAGGATCCAAGCAGTTTATGAGCCACTTTAAGCTGTTTCTTAATGCGCTCCACTTCGATGCAGTTCCCCAGTAAAATAGCCTATTAAAGCTGATCATGAAGGCATGTCTGCCAGCAAAATGGTCTCTTTTTGTAGTATTTGCCTGTGAGGGAGTCCCCCCCCCTTCATTAAAATGACAACAATGATTCATCCTATGCATATGCAAATAGACAGAAATCTGGATAGAAATTCAGCAGGCGTCTTTACACTTGTGTTCTCTTGCATGAAACAGAGCCCGGGTTTACAAAAGGTGGGATTTGGGACAGTGGTCTTTGCGCTCTTTCCTTTGCATGGTCCAGATGTACTTGGGGACTCAAAGCAAACATGCAGATTTATTCACAACTGAGCCTCCTTATGGGGATTAACTCTAACTCGCAATAGTAAGAAGGCAGATGCCTTGGCACGGGCAGAAAGCAGATTTACTGTGGCCTCCGAGGAGACAGTGATCAACACTATAGTCTAAAAACTAATGTACATTGTTCAAGGGCAGCAAACAATAGCTCCAAATCCCTCTGGCACCATTTGGCACCACTGATAACCATAAAAAGAAAGAAAGGAGAGGCTGGGAGACAGATGTGTTGAAGTGCATGTGGCCCAAAAGGACTGGCCTAATAACAAGATTAGCCATTTTTAATTTAGATTATTGGAGACTTGCTGGCATGTAGAGAGGCCCGCTGTCGCCCTGACTAGTACAAAGGCGTAGTGAGAACATCAAAGAGATGAGAGAGTGACATGCTGTTTTACAGTGGTGCTGTATTAAGCCCAACAGCTGGGGGAAATGCTCTGAGCTGGCACAGCCCCCTCTGAGGAAGACAAATGGGAAAAGGTCACTTATTTTGCACCTGATCACACACGTTTTAGGAAGGTTACATGAAAGCAGACAAATCCCAGTTATCAACTCGACGCATTAGGCTGCAAATACTAGCATTTTACATGGGGTGTACACACTGTGGTAAGCTATTACACAGCCCCCAGTGTGTGGCATGATGGCCAAAAGAAAAAATGGGGTGTTACTATCATGGGACAGCAATCAATTTCAATTAAACCTAAACAAAATCTAAACATTTTTTGTTGGACTCCTGTATAGGGACAGGATTAATTCAAACACACTTTTGCCTTTTTGTAATAACAAATTATTTAAAAAATTAAATTGAAAAAATCATTCATACGATTGTGAAATAGTATTCAAGTCCACGCCAAGGAACCTGTTATGGCTTTCCACAGAAAATAGACATATCTAGAAGTCACTTAGAAATGAGATTGTATGCTGTGATCCTACTGTCATAAACTAACATGTCTATGTCTATTCTAACATTTTACTATCATAGAGTCAGGACCTTTGTACAGTTTCATCCATCATACTCATGAGGGTAGACTGAGGAAATCCCAGGGTGATAATCAATCGAACATGACCTTAAGCCATTGTCATAACGTTGTCACAGTATCCAACCAACACACAGGCTACTGTACACAAGTAATAAAAGCTGACCCATCTCAATTTCTTCAATTACATAGACACAAACACACACCACCTCTGGTACGGCGGCAGCAACATTAATACAACATTTACACTGCATTTAAGAGACGTTATGAATAGGCAGCTGATTCTCAGCAGCTGCATTCATTACACAAACTTGATTAAAGTGGCGGACCCCTCGGGCGTCCGGGGGGCCTAATGATCCCGCTCTTGCCTTTTGTTATTAACGTTGGCTGAGGGCACAGTACTAAGAGGCAGCCCTGGGTGTCTGCTTGCTTCGAATGAGACCTCATTAATAAACGGGCCATTCACAAACCCTGCGTTCATACCCAGCACCCGGCGACAGTAACTGAAAGAGAAGGAGCCCCTCGAATGCTCGGGTCTACCCCTAGGGCAGATGGGTCTACTCGCTTCCCTGCATGATGACGTGTGTGTGTGTGTGTGTGTGTGTGTGTGTGTGTGTGTGTGTGTGTGTGTGTGTGTGTGTGTGTGTGTGTGTGTGTGTGTGTGTGTGTGTGTGTGTGTGTGTGTGTGTGTGTGTGTGTGTGTGTGTGTGTGTGTGTGTGTATGACAATTTGACATATGTTAGTGGGCATTCATTGCTGGCTGTTAAATTTCCACCTTTGGACGCTCTATTCAGGCCTATCCGTGCACTCCCCTAGAGACTGGCAATGTACATATTTACATAATGCAATAAAACCAATGAACACAGTCCCGTCTGTCTCCATGGAGGGGGCGGGGTCAAAGAAAATAAACCACCCTACACTAAACAATGCAGCTGCATATTAAAAGCTTGACCTGAAACTACGTTATGTACACATTAGTTTTAGATTAAATGAACCATCACACCAAACCTGCACCCCTATCGCTGCAATAACATTGTTGGGATCTTAAACAGGTTGACTCCGAAACTCCCAAACATATACTTTGTTACCTAATAATCACAGTAAGATTCAGTTAACTTGAGGTACATATTCACATTCCTCCCATCTCAGCCATTAACAGAATTTTGTCTGAAATCACAGGGATATATTGAATATGTTTTGCTGTCCACTTAAAGGGCCAACGTCTTCTGACAGCACCATATGCCGTGGCCTTGTTTTCTATAAAATAATTTGATTGCAATAGGGTTATGCTATAACAAAGTGTAACAACTGATGTAGTTAAGCGTACAAGTCATTGTCACATTTAGAGGTGGATAAAACTACCAAAAGAACTCAAGGTATTGAGGAAGAATTGAGGTGACCACATTTCCATCATGCAATACAATATCATGACATACGATATAAAGTCAAGCCACTACAACTAAATAAGCAGCCCATTTATAATGACTATGCTGCTGCAGCTTGCAACACAAGACTAAAAAATGACTGTGTAGTACCAAATAGTGCTACAATATGCATTTTTTGAGCTGGATATACCCCCTGTGCTCTTTCTACACATCAGATAGATTCTGGATGACCCCTGCTGCTGACCATGCACTAAATTATTCAGTTGAAAATAAGTCCACCATTAAAAATGCATTGCCTCACAAGAATAAGACACTGTCGAACAAACTGTGGTGCTAAACATGTAGGAATGGGGCTCATGTAGGAGGAGTTTTTCTGTAATTTGCAATACCAATTTTGATCAGGTGCTTTTCAGAACAAAGGGGCAGTAACATTTGCTAATGAAGTTTAGTCGGATACAAAGCATGCACCTTAAGTACAAAGGAGAAAGAGCGTGATATCAAGCCACAAAATACTACTTTAAATGGACGTTATTGATTAGATGTCATTGTCATACAGATGCAAATATAAGTGTGTATTCAAAAACGTCTTTAAACATGCAGAGGCAGAGCAATATACACATTTCATGGTTGTTGTTTTTTACAATATCAGAAGTATATACTTTCTCACACCAGGTTTAAAAGTTAGGCTTTACTGGCTACTTACTTGGGGCGACTGTGGCTCAGTTGGTAGAGCGGGTCGGCCGATGATCAAAAGGTTGGAGGTTCGATGCCCGCCCTGCCACCTGTGTCATAGTTGTTGTGTCCTTGGGCAAGACACTTCACCCACCTTGCCTCGTGTGAATGTCGATAGTTAGCCTGCTATCGGTGTATGAATGTGTGTGTGAATGGTAACGTGGGAAAGGAAAACAGGTCTCCCTTGCAAAAGAGTCTTCGGACTCAATGGGATATACATGTATAAATAAAGGTTAAAAAAAATAAGACACATTCTCACACGTAATAAACATCACCAAACTCTGCACCAACAGAGAAACACCCTCAGTCTTTCTGTATCTGGCTTACAGAGAGACTGTGGGAAGCACATCCCAATGAAAAGCCTTTTTCAATAATGAAGTATATAGTTTAGAAGGTATGTGTTTGTTATTGTGTATGGTGGCTGGTTTACATACTGTAATGCAGCCAATTAGGCTGCAGGTTGCACAAAGCTGCCAATCTGGCCACTGTTTATTGGCACACAGCTGCTTAAACACACAAACACAGGTTTGGAAAAGGAGAGAATGAACATCTATGACAATCAACGACAATTAACGCAATAGTCATCCTGAACCTGATCCTTTTATTGCCATAAAAAGGTCAAACATCAGTTATACTGAAGTGTTTGGATTTCCCCAAAGTTCTGAACCTCAGACCAGCTGCCAAATATGCCTTCTGCAGTGCAAACCAAGATTAGAAGGTCAACTTGTGTCATCAGATACGCCAAAATCCCAGGCAGTATATGCCATATGAAAATGGAAAAATACTGGTTATTGTAAGTGTTAGCGGTTCTTCAGCAGTGAATCTACTTTTAAACATTCCACACGCTGTGTATGATACATAGATCAGTTCTTTAAAAACACATGTGTTTTTTCTACACATATCAATGGCTAATCCTACAAAAATCCCAGTAAGAAAAGTGGCAAACATGCCTGTTTTAAAAAGAGAAAATTCAAAGAATTAACATAAATATAGCGCCGCAGAGTAGTCTAAATTGTTTCATGACACATCAAGGAATCAGCATGAATCAGCAAACATGACTCATGATGAAGATGAAGGTGCTACAGAGACAAACCATTTTGGAAGGTTGCTGACAGGACCCACAACCCACAAGAAGAGTCCTGGAGGTAGAAAGGTCAAAGTTCGTATAATATCAGAAATAAAAAAGGAACTCGGAGGTGTGGGATGTTTGGCAGGGTTCCATCTTTGGATCGACTTTACAGCAGATGGACTTCTGTTAACCAAAGTTTCTCCCCTTGAAAATGTGCTTAAACTTGCATTCAACGCCGGGCCAAGTTTGGAACTAACACATTCTGTGACATTAGCCCCACAGCTAAAGGCAATTATATTGTATTTGCTTCTAAAGGTTTTTGCTTTTACAAAAGCACAAAAAAGTTGAGTGAGAGGGGGTGACAAAAGGTTTTTGGCAGGATTTGAAACCAGACAATGAAGTTATGCAGATGCATTTCAGACCCCAAGGGAGCCCCACAATATTTAGGATGGCACAATAATGTGCTCCACTTAGACTTTATTACTGTCACTGAATTTGACATTCAAGAAATGTGAGAACATTTTAATAACTGCAAACTGTTGGACATCTTTCCGCATTTGGCTTTTATCATTGGGAAATCTTTAGCAATTCATTTATGCTGGTATCTATTTATTGATTCCTGCGCACAGTATCAAGTAGGTTCCTGAAGCGGAATGCGGTCTACAGGATATCACATTTAATCTATAATATAAATAGTTTTCACAAAGAATTGGGATTCATAAAGTGATACAACACACCTATCCTGCTATGCCTGATCATTTATTTCCTGGCAGACTTCCTGCTGCCTTCAATATACCTCCCTCTCTTGCCTCTCTCGTGGCAATTCTTCTATTCACCTTAACTCGGCAATCACTTCACTGCAGCGGTGTTACACACGGCTAGAACAGAGAGTACAAGCAAAGCAATAGGGCTGTTGTGAAATGGCCATGGGATCAATGGGGCCTTTAAGGAGGCAGAACACGTAGCCACAGCTGGTCAATTAGTGAAAGGATAGCACAAGCGCACACACACATATACACACACAGTGGAAGTGGCTGGCCTTTACTTTTCGCCTCTCGTCAGCTCTTTTTCTTCAGCTTTAAAATGGACCAGCAGCATCAGGGAATCTTGGCTGGCGGAGATAATGCCATTGTTTGGTTGTGGTGGGAATCAGACTTAACGGAGAAATGGCTTGGGAAATATTGAAACACAACAAAGACTATTTTGGTGGTTGTTGAAAGTTGCCCTGTGGAGTAAAGTGCTGAATTGCACTTCTGAATGGCACATCTAGGGAGAAAATATATCTGGTCTTTGCTATGGGCTATGTTCACGGAGAATCTAACAATGCTGCATGGCACTGTTTTACCCGACTCGCATCATCCGGCATGAGAAAAGAACACCTTAAACTCAGCAGAAGGATTGAGTCAGAACTTAATGAAGCTTATTAAGTCAAGGAGAAATCATTGTGCCATTACGTACGACAGAGTGAGTCAATTGCATCGAAATATACACAGCATTTAACCATGAGTTATTTCATTTAAAAACAGGTGGATCTAATATGTTTTGATATTATACTTTACAAAAATGAAGGTCATGGTGTCAAATCAAACCGGTAGAGTTGAAATGTGGATAAAGACACTAAAGTGAACTTTTCTTCAGTTGTACGCAGATTGTTTCTGTGCCCATTCCTCTTTACTAATCTGTTGAGGATTGAACCACAACAGGTACAGGAACAACACTCATAATAATTAAAGCCAAGGTCATCATCAGGATAATCTGACCACGTCACTCCCTGTAAACATACAATGACCATAAATTCTGACATCTTCTACTGTATTTGCATTTGATATGCCACCTTTCTTGATTGCCAGTTGCTTTTGCCACCCTGAGCCTAGCAACACTAGCTCACAATTTGCTGATTTGCTCATTGTGCTCAATCTTGCAGTAAAACACTGAGCTTGCAAGATGTACAGTAGCCTGGTTTTACATGGCTATACTCCCCTGTTCAGCAGGTCTTAAAACAAGCATTCATTGTACAACGCAAGTCAACAGGGGCCCAATTATCTTGGTCACGACCATCAGCGTGTGTGAAGGGACATCAAAAGTACACTTGCGATATTATATCCTGTCACATCAAAGTATGCAGACTCATGACAATTATATTTTCCCTTCAGTGAATCTCTATTGTCCTTCATGCATTTAATTTGCCTCTATTCTACTTTCTCCTCTCCACAACTCTTGTCCTGGATGTTCAGAATAACTTATGGCTAATGCAGAGTGTTGTAATAATGAGTCTATAAATAGGTTCATTACCTACACTTCTTTTCCAATTAGGCATGGCAACACATCGTGAAGGAGACACTTGATAGAGAGACAGCCCACTGATAGTTGTTTCACTCTTCTCTTTACAATTTCTGCTTGCTTTCCCCTTTATCCTGTTTTTCGTGCCCTTCATTATCCTCCTCTCCACTCTCTTGTTTCTATTGACAACAGGCTGCTGTGTTTGAAGTATAAAGGGAGAAGCATTGACTTGATTATCTGGAATGAAACTCTACCTTCTCTACCTTCTCTTGCCTTCTCTTGCCAACTCATACACAGTGCCATACTCAATCTTTGAAATTCTTGTATTTACTCCGTTTTGAAATAAAATAGCGCTGATAGCGAATGGACACACAATACATTGCAAGAAAAAATAGAGGGAGATTGGGAGAACAGATGGTTGGAATGAGACCAAAACGTGGAGAATAGTGGGTCTTTCAGCAGGTAAACAAGGAAGTCTAGAGCCAAAATATGGAATCAATACTAAGCACCTCACTGGTTTGCATGTATGTGAGATAATCACTGCATATGTTCCATCTATTCACATTCGCCTTCCAGTTGAATTTTAAGCTACAGAGAAATAACAGGAGCACTTTTCCAATCTATTATTCCATTAAATTGCAAAAAGCATTCATCACGGACAAAATCCTTCACCCAATCCTACAGGTAGAGGGATCATAGAGGAAGGAAACCTGGAAACTCTTCAAAGCAAGTAACTGACGTTGCATCATTGACTCACCTAAAAATTCTCTCTTACAATATACCTGTCCAAATCAAAAATTAAATACAAATCAAAAATGACAGTATAGTAAACAGGATATGGTAAAGAAAGTATGTGAGGTCATTGAGAAAATGTTTTATCATTACATAGTTTGGCCATCAAACGTTTGCAACTCTGCAGCAAGTAAGTTGGTGAAGTAAGCTATCACAGGTAAGCAGATGGTGGTGCAGTGTGCTTCAAAAGTTAAAAAACTTTAGTGTCAGCTCTTAAAACCCAATATCGATCAAGTTCTCAAAACATCTGGTACATAGCAAGGTCAGAAAAAAATGTGTCTGCATAGTCCATACTGTGCAAAGTCAAACAAAGATTTGCAATTGTGTTACTCTCATATACCTCTCACAATACCACAATGTTCGTTTCTACTTTTAAGGTTACACTAGGTACATCCTTCCATTTATTTAGTGCTAACACAAAATACATGTACTTATCTCAACTGAAAGTAAACTAAACCGCAAAATACATCCCCTTACATTTGACATAATCCATATAAACATAACATAGCATTGATCTTGGATTCATTTTGCGTCAAGCTACTAGATGGAAGTTATCTCTGAATGTTCGCAGGGTGAAATATGAATGGATGTGTCATTTCATTCTGTGGGCATGACTCTGCAGAGCAGCAAGAAAGTTTCTCCAGCAGTTTAGTTTTGGTTCAATCCATGGTAATGCATTGCCCCCTGCTGGACATGCAGACTATTTCACCTGTTTTACCCTACATAATGTATGTACTCCTGGAGAGAGTTCAACAACCTTGGGGAAAGAGGTATACTTTATAATGAACCAAATTAAGTCCATCAATACTAGTGTTATTTGGAATGGACGACAGAATTGATCTAAGGAGCGCTGAGTATGCCAGTTATTGGTAATATGTACACCTTGACTTGAAGCTGTTGCATGTATGGCTATTGATTAAAACAGTTGCTTGATTGAATATGTCTGGCTGAAATGGCCCAACAACTGCTACATGCTACTCCTTGGCAGACAGCAGCACAATGACATGGTTGTAATTGCAAGAAAGAAAACAGCATGCATTAATGAAGTATAGCCGCATCATTTTCTAGCAGACAAAAACTGCTTCGAAATTGACTGTAGGTGATTAGAAAACTATTAGAGATTTGTATAAGAAAATTTTAACAGATTGAAAATTCATGAAGCACAAGGCAGCACCTGTGGCTGCAAATTGTAGCCACTATTCAGAAAAGGTTTGATCTTTGCGAATCAGAAATCATGTAATGAGAAATCCTGCATGTTTACCAACCCTGCTGGTCTACGCTGCTTTGTAATAATGGGACAAAAAAGATAAAGATGTATCATTATATTTGTGCTCTCCATCACAGCTGATTCCTCTTTTACATTTAAACTAGTTGCTTTTGTGATTTAAGATAATAAATCTTGCATTATTATCTAAAATAGATCTAAACAGTTGCTGCTTGAAGGAGCAACAAGTCAACACGACTTGGTACCATGGAGATGTTCCATTCAGTGGGCATATAGAGAGATCAAAAAATCACTTTCTTCCCCCATCCGCACCAGATTCTGCTTCTCTTCCGTTGTCTTGACCTCTCTCTGAGGCTTGTGACGCTGCACACAATTACCTTCAATTATCCTCACTTCCACCTCACCAATTACATCCATTATTGATTCCAGACCCCCAGCCTTATCTATAGCAAACCACAGCCCACGGAATAGGACCAAATAATAGCACCGCGGTTCATTAACACTCTCTAGCTTTTCACTCCATCTAAGTCACACCATCACCAACTGAACCGAAGACGCTTTTCCACTGCAGTGCCCTTGAGAAATACATCAAGTGAATGAAAACTCAGTACCAAAGTAACTTAACAAATGCTAAATTTGTACCTTCTTAATAACTACAACTCAGCTAAGATTACCTTGAGCTTAATCGATGCAAGTTACCAACACATTTAATATTTCAATGGTCAACAGTGTCAAGAAATCCTAATATAAACCAATTATGGGGGAAAACATTTTTGCAAAGACAACTCAGCAAATACATCTCAACAGGGTTCTGTAAGCGACAGTGTAAAGTATACCCCCTGCTTCTGACCACAGTTTGTCGATCATGTAGCGTTTGCAGGTGTTGAAAGGCGAGACATAAGCATTAATGAGACCGTGTATGAAGGTCAGTTACACAGTATGGAAGCTATAAAATGTGGAGCCACACTCTTCTTCGGGCTCCCCTGCCAGATTTTTTGAATATGATACTTGCTGACATTTAGTGAGACACAAACATAAGCTGCTGTCACCACACACTAATGTAAAACATCCATCACTTTGAATACATGCCGGGGCACCTGCAGAGCGCCCTCAGAAATGATGCCTCTCACTGCCATCTCCTGTTACAACCAATTTAAGAGGTTGAGCTCCAAGTGCCATTTGTAATGCAACGCTGCCCCCTTCAGGTTAATTTTGAGTTACAACTGCTGGTCAATGATATTTTCATTGGAGATTTAACACTTCTGCTGAAGTTTCTACAATAGTAGAAATACAACAGAAAAAGGTAGGAAATCATAAGCAACTTACCTGTGTTTCTATATCTTTTCAGTTTGCTTTTTCAATTTTTCATCACATGTTCTGTCCCATATATCTGTATGTAGTACAAAAACAGGTGAGGCTAACAGCATCAGAACAGTCCAGCAAACTTTAAAACTGTAGTGCTCCCACCAGTACTGACAGAAATGGCCCATGTCAGAGATAATTGAGACCTTCATGAATACTAAAACCGATACACATTGACTTTTACCTTTAAATGGAGTAGCAGTGAACTGGCAAAGTTACAGAGACGTTTTTTTAGACTCTTATTAGTTGGGTTCAAACATGTTCAGTCCAGAAATAAATTGTATTAGTTGAGGTCCTTGGAAAGCTTTGTATGCGCTTCATTTAGCGGAGAATATCTCAACTGTTATAGACTAATATGACCCCAGTGAACAACGTGGGATGTGTGACAATCTCTACCCGGGACGAAAGTCCTGAAAATGACCACAAGAGGTTATACAAGTATCACACTGCGTGGTACATGGGACATTTTTTCCTTTATAGATATCCTCAGACTTTTTTTTACCAGATTAATCTTCATATTAAGAGAAATACTTTTTGTATTACACTTTGTCTAAAAAATTTTATAAAATATGCAAATGAGGCAATATCTCATTAAATATGCGTAACCACATATACACCCTTTAGTAGGGGTCCTGGATATGATTTGTATGCACTTCAACAGGTTACACTAGTATCACACTACGTGGTGAATGAAACTTTTTCCTCCTTTATAGATATCCTCATACATTTCTACAAGATTAATCTTCATATTAAGAGAAATACTTTTTGTATTACACTTTGTCTAAAAAAAAGTAGGCTAATACAATACGCAAATTAGCCAATATCTCATTAAATAGGCCTATGTGTACATATAAACCCTTGAAGTTACAGATTTTCTGAGGGGGTCACAATGTTCACCATGACAATTATTATAAGGTCATAGAAGAGTGTAAACATTCTGATTTGATAATGAAAATGGCTAAAAAAAACAGTCTACCTATGTACGCATATTGAATGAGATATTGCCTAATTTGCATATTGTATTAAATGTTTTAGACTAAGTGTAATACAAAAATTATTTCTCATAATATGAAGATTAATCTGGTAAAAAAGTAAAAGTCCCATTCACCACGTAGTGTGATACTAGTGTAACCTGTTGTGGTAATTTTCAGGACTTTGGTCCCGGGCAGAGATTTTGTCACACATCCCACTGGGGTCATATTAGCTGAGATATTCTCCGCTAAATGAAACGCATACAAAACTTTCCCAGGACCTCCACTAAACTCAATTGTAAGTCTAAAACTCAATGGAAGCAAATTGGGACCAAATTATGATTAGCCTATGTAGCCTATTCATTATTTGTTTGAATAATGTCTTTGAAGGAAAAGCAAGCATTCTATTAACCTGAAGGAGAAATCAACATGTCAGTGTAGAATTTAGTCCAGTGTGTAGTAGGCTATCTAATCACACAGTCACACAGGTGTTGCTGATTGGAAAGTTATTGTTATGGTCTGTTTTGGTCTTAGTAGTTCTTAGTTGGCATGGACGCTTCCCCAAATTAAAAATGTTTTCAACATAGGCCTAATACAAATAATACTCCGTTACTTATTTATTTTTGTATTTTATATATTGTGTTGCTAGCCCAACGGGAGGATAACTTTACCTCAGAGCCGGTCCGACGGACGACAGCGGCAGCCCCGCTCAGTGTCTGAGTGGAGAGGGGCGTGGCTTGGCAGGTTTTATGTGCCATTCATTGACTATCGGAAATATTCCTCAATATTGTCTGCAAACAGTAGCCTAAAGGGTGAACAGTAGCATAATCTGGATTATATAAAAATGCGCAATCGCCTTGACTGGAAAGAAGAAATGTTTGATAACTACATTTCCTAAATGTGAAGGGAAGCCGATCGAGAAATGGAGACTGCATCAGCAAATGCTGTGAAAGTAACTTGTTTAAGCCTAGTGTAGGCAGTAAACTGTTTCCAAATAAAATTGTTCTGTCTTGGCTTACATTTCTGGTTAATATTTGTTATATTAATGTTTACCTTCATGAAAACTGTACTGGTTTTGCAACATCATCAACGAGATTATAGACTCGAGCTTGTTCATATTACAGTTTGAGATTTGCAACAATTTGCAAAAATATACTTTTAAATAAAGAATCATAAGAAATGGAGTATGCAGATATTTTTTAATGAACATTTGATATCTATCTATCTATCTATCTATCTATCTATCTATCTATCTATCTATCTATCTATCTATCTATCTATCTATCTATCTATCTATCTATCCTATATTTTATGACTTTCTGAAGAGGTTATTTTGCCCTCTCCTTAATTTGGCTAAATGCCTTCTAAACGCACGCCGGAGTGTATGCATTGTGAAGCTGGAAGAGGCACCTGAAGGCACCACTAGTGAAGATCAGTGTTGTGTGCGGTCTGATCGCTGTGTTTGCTGCTGGCTCCCCTCTGTCCTCCATTAAAGCTCGGATCCATCCCCGCTGTACGGCGCAGGCCCGAAGTAGCGCAGCCGCTCTGAGGTTAGTGCCCTACCGCGCAATCTCCATTATTTCAGCCCCGGCGCAGCCGCATCATCGAACCCGGCAGCGTCCGGGTGAAAGATGCAGATTGTTTAGATGTTGACTGGAGCAGGATTACGATAAAAATATGGCTTTTTGTGTGGAATCGTGTTGTAGGCTGGTATCGACAACAAGCTCGTATAGAATAGAATAGCTGTGGAGGAGACGTAGGCCGCTGGGCCCGTCGTAGCGATCTGTTTTGTTTCATATTGCGCGGGTTTCATGCTAGCTGCTGCTGCGTTTACCTTTTCATAGGCGGTTTACCTTTCATATCACGCTGAATTAATGTATAATCACATTGCAGACACCAAGACTGTGCAGCTGCTCTCCATTCTAGTTTATGTTCATTCAGATTACCAACGCTATACCGCCAAATGTGTAGCTAGCTAGCGTATTAGCCAAATGTAGGACATTGCTAGCTTAGCTCAGTTTGGCAGACGTTGTCAACCGACCCGGCAGGTCTGCTAACGTTACAGAACCGTGACGTAGCTGTTCTTGCTTACTAAGTATTGTGAAAACTGGCATTATTAGAAGCCATGCGCATGATTAAATATCAATGTTATTGTCGGGTTGTTTCCATCAGATACTAGGCTACTGTCCATATAGTTGCTGCAAGGGAAAGTGAATGCAAATAAACCTGTTTGGCCATGTTTAATGATGGTTTATTTCGTAATTGTGCGTTGATGGGTAACAACATTCCTGTCCAAGTATCTCAAACAGATAACAAAACGTATATATATATATATATATATATATATATATATATATATATATATATATATATATGATGGAAGCCAGCCACCAGTGAATATTGCAGACACTCAGAGTCATACTGACCTCTTTCATTTAGACCGTTGTTATCAAACATTCCCTTTGAGTCAGTTACATTTAAAACTATGATGTCTCTTACCATCCTAAATATTTCCAAGCAATATCCATCCATAACAATGCAAGTCTTGCAGCTCCATCTCTTTGTAAGATCTATGATTTCAGACACATAATAAAAAGGGAAAATAAACGATACATTTTCATGCTTTGATTCCTGTGATGTTATTACAAAAATGTTACAGTACTATTGATGATTGACACAGTATAAAGCCCTCTAGAGGCAGAGCAGCAGTGGTGCGATCAGTGTGCTCAGACAATAAGCACAAAGCTTACAGTAAGTATATACTTACACTATTTTTGGGTCATAGGAAGGAAATTTGATGCGCACCAATGAACCAGAACCTACTGTGAAAATAAATGGTGACAATGATGATGTCCACGGTCACAGTTTTGTATTAAATTGCATGATTGTGAAGGTCAGAAGATGCATTTGTGGTGCACTCGCGGATTATACAAAAAAAAAATCATGCAGTGTCTTCAGTCATGTGAAATGAATTTACCAGAAAGTATTTCTGATTGTTTGAATTGGCTTTCATTCCAATAATGTATAACCACATACATACTGTATTTCTATCAAAAGCCTCAACCTGTTTTGGATCAGCATGACCCAGTTATGCTGCCATATGCTTATAAGCACATCTATAAAAAATAAAATTGCATATTTAGGTCAGCTGGTAGTTCACATGGTGTATGATACAAATAATAATCATAATAGCACCTTTCAAAACAAAGCTATGAAGTGCTTTACAGAGCAGATGGAAAATGTATTCGAAAAATCAAAAGCCGCATGAAATTCGTCTAGACATAGTTCCCAAAACCAGGATAAAGCGCATCAACAATGTAAAACAACAAGAAATGCATCTGCTACGCTGTATATCAATAGTCATTACTACAGACATTTACATTTCTAAACATCCCTGTCTTTATCTTCTACTGCATCTTCTCTTGTATGTCTCCTCAGTCATTGTCCTGTGGATCCAGCTGTGTAAACCAGGGGCCCAATAATGGACGAGCACACCGTACACCAGACGGAACACATGACCACCATTGAGGCAGGAGCAGTGGGACAGATCCAGCAGGTGCACTTCTATATAACCAGCATAATAACTAGTTTTCCTTCAGTCAGATAGGAGCACTATGATATTTTTGTTTAGGAATTCAAACCCCTTCTACTCTTACGATTACTGTGTACAGGTACATGTGGCCACCTATACTGAAACCTCTATGATGAGTGCTGATGAGGATTCGACGTCCTCGCCCGACGATGATCCCTATGACGACACAGACATCCTCAACTCGGCTGGTACTGATGAGATCACCGCCCACCTGGCCGCCGCAGGTTTGTCTGCTAGGGTCTACAGACTGTGTACAGCCATTCTAAATGAGTGGGAGTGGGATTATTTGATAAGAAGATTCCAAGAAAAGCTTAAGGCAAAACCTTAATATTCTGTTAGGTCATTTTGTCTGCTTTGTTGATACTATTTATCATTATTGAGTGTGTGAAGCTGCATCCTTGTCTCAGACCTTCTAGCACAAAGAAAGCCAAATGCGAAACAAACGAACCCTTCTATCTGTTTTTTTAATTTTTTTTTATGTAGATGTTTTTGGGATGCTACTGTGAGAAATGTAACTAATCCAGTCAAACATCCATAGCCACCTACGGGTTAATGCTATTCTTTGATAAATAGGTGGTGCCAGTGGACTGTTTTGTTAAGGCATTGCCACTGTACTATAATGTCAAGATCTTGCCACTTTTTGTCTCCTTTTTCAAGTTGTCAGTGACTATACTGCCAAAATTGCCATACAGCTCAATTCTAAAACCTCTTTTATCCTTGTTTTCCAAGCAATTAAATTAAGAAGATTGAATAATAACCACTTTGGTCATTAATTCAAGATAATCATTGAAAGCTTAAATCGGAGAGGGAAAAACAGCTTTCAGAAACAATATACAGAATCTATTTGAATTTGGTTACTAGCCTTAGTTTTTTACTAACAGTCAAGCTTGTTCTTTCTCTTTCTCTCTCTCAGGGCCAGTGGGCATGGCAGCTGCTGCTGCCGTGGCAACTGGTAAGAAAAGAAAGAGGCCTCATATCTTTGAATCCAACCCCTCCATCCGCAAGAGGCAGCAGACCCGTCTGCTCAGGTGAGTTTAACACACCAACAGGCTAACTTTCCCCAATACCTCTGACTTGAATTGGGCCTCAACAGTTAGAATGACAGAAAAAAATCTCTTTTATCACCTAAAGCTGGGAACACACCGCATTGGCCGCCTGCGGCGGTTGGCCGCGTGAACGCAGGAGGCTCGCCGCTTGGTCATATTGGGCCATGTTCACCGCAGTCGCCGCCACGGCCAACCGCCGCCTCATCGTAGGCGGCGGTTGGCCGCGTGACCGCAGGAGGCTCGCCGCTTGATCATATTGGGCCATATATTCCTGACGCCGACGCCGAGATCAGACACGTCACACTTACGGTGCAACAACAACAATAACATGGTCCAGCTGTGCCAAAAAATACAGATGTAGGTTCACTGTGTAACCAGCGGCAGTCTTGTCACAAATATCATTAAAACAGCATGAACACGCACCCCGATCGCAAATACACATTAACAGCAATTCAGCAACATACTAAACACATTAACACCAGCAGTGTGTGCTCAGCGGCACAAATAAAGGCAGACATCAGCCTACCTGAAAGTGAAAGTGTGCCGGCTGACGGAGGACAACACCGGTGCTTCGCTGTACTAGCCTATATGGAATTCCACACGGACACCGCCGTCAAGTTTGGGTTCATATTATCCTCAGGAGCAGCACACAGCTGGGTGAGTTTCACTATGCTAACCGGCGCTACCTTGGCTAAAGTACAACAAACAGCTAAACAGATGCAAAAGACACATATTTGCAGAATGTATTGGAAGCCCAATGTCCTCACTCCACACGCCCACCTCGTCTTGCAGACCACCGCCACCGGGCAATCTCAACGCTGATTGGCTGTGGAGGCGCGGCGCCCGGCGGCGCTGCAGAAAAAGATGAACATTTTCAACTTTTTCTGCGGCGCCGTGTTCGCCGCACAAGCCTTCGATTCACGCTCCTTCGATGACACAATTTCTATGCGCCGCTAATGGCCGCGCTCCCGATTCACGCGCCTCTCATGAGGCGCGGCCACGCGCCGCGCAAGCCACCGCCGCCGGCCGCTGGACGCCGATTATTGGGTGCACGCGCGGCCACGCGCTAGTACATTGACTTTGTATGTAATCTCGCCGCGCGGCCAGTGCGGTGTGTTCCCAGCTTTAGTGTCGCTAACAGGCAGAATTGGTGTTTTACGTCTTGGCTATTTCTCTGAACTGGAAAGATAAACAACAGTGTGTGTGTTCCTGTTCACAGGAAGCTGCGAGCCACCCTGGATGAGTACACCACCAGAGTGGGCCAGCAGGCCATAGTGCTGTGTATCTCGCCCTGTAAACCCAACCCTGTGTTCAAGGTGTTTGGTGCTGCTCCTCTGGAGAATGTGGTGAGTGTTACAGTCAGCAGGTTCAACACGATGCTACACTATGAAACTTCAGCACCTTTCAATCCCTGACTGACTGCAACATGCTACTCTTGACAAAGCTATTCCTGCTTTGAGAGGATTATTCATGAGCATGTCTGTCTCCCAGGTGAGGAAGTATAAGGGCATGATACTGGAGGATCTGGAGAACGCTCTGGCTGAACACGCCCCTGCTTGTGGAGACCTGGCCTCAGAGCTGCCTCCTCTCACCATCGATGGCATCCCCGTCTCTGTGGACAAGATGACCCAGGTGAGGCTCATTCCGGCCCACGTAAAAAAATAAAAATAAACCTTAATATCCTAAATTAAAACAGCTATTCCTCTAAAGATATTGACACATTCACAATTCCCTTGTGGCGCTAGAGAGAAGCAAACACAGCGCTTCCAGCAGGGGGCACCAGTTGGCAACAAATCAAATTGTGTTTTTTATGTCTGTTGAAAGCAAGAGCTTAGCTATACAGTATCTCACAAAAGTGAGTACACCCCTAACATTTCTTCAAATATTTAATTATATCTTTCCATGCGACAACACTGAATAAATGACACTTTGATACAATGTAAAGTAGTCAGTGTACAGCTTGTATAACAGTGTAAATTTACTGTCCCCTCAAAATAATTCGACACACAGCCATTAATGTCTAAACTGTTGGCAACAAAAGTGAGTACACCCCTAAGAAAAAATTTCCAAATTGGGCCCAAAGTGTCAATATTTTGTTTTGCCATCATTATTTTCTATCACTGCCTTAACCCTCTTGGGCATGTAGTTCACTAGAGCTTCACAGGTTGCAACTGGAACCCTCTTCTACCCATTCATGACGACATTAAGGAGCTGGTGGATATTAGAGTCCTTGCGCTCCTCCATCTCCCGTTTGAGGATGCCCAAAAGATGCTCAATAGGGTTTAAGACTGGAGACATGCTTGGCCAGTCCATAACCTTTACCCTCAGCTTCTTTAGCAAGCCAGTGGTCGTTCGGAGGTGTTTTTGGGGTCGTTATCATGTTGCAGTACTGCCCTGCGGCCCAGTTTATGAAGGGAGGGGATCTTGCTCTGCTTCAGTATGTCACAGTACATGTTAGAATTCAATGAACTGTAGATCCCCAGTGCTGGCAGCACTCATGCAGCCCCAGACCATGATACTCCAACCACCATGCTTGACTCTAGGCAAGACACACTTGTCTTTGTACTCCTCACCTGGTTGCCGCTCCACACTCTTAACACCATCTGAACCAAATAAATGTATTTTGGTCTCATCAGACCACAGGACATGGTTGCAGTAATCCATGTCCGAAGTCTGTTTGTCTTCAGCAAACTTTTTGTGGGGTTTCTTGTGCATCATCTTTAGAATAGGCTTCCTTCTGGGATGACAGCCATGTAGACCAGTATGATGCAGAGTGCGCCGTATGGTCTGAGCACTGACAGGTTGACCCCCCACCCCTTCAAGCCCTTCAGCAATGCTGGCAGCACTCATACGTCTATTTTCCAAAGCCAACCTCTGTGTACGACGCTGACCACGTGCACTCAACCTTCGTAAACTGTGCCGCAGGGTGGTATTGCAACATGATAACGACCCCAAACACACCTCCAAGACGACCAGTGGCTTGCTAAAAAAGCTGAGGGTAAAGGTTATGGCCTGCCCAAGCATGTCTCCAGACCTAAACCCTATTGAGCATCTTTGGGGCATCCTCAAACAGAAGTTGGAGGAGCGCAAGGTCTTTAATATCCACCAGCTCTGTGATGCTGTCATAAATGGGTGGAAGAGGGTTCCAGTTGCAACCTGTGAAGCTCTAGTGAACTACATGCCCAAGAGGGTTAAGGCAGTGATAGAAAATAATGATGGCAAAACAAAATATTGACACTTTGGGCCCAATTTGGAAATTTTTTCTAAGGGGTGTACTCACTTTTGTTGCCAGCAGTTTAGACATTAATGGCTGTGTGTCGAGTTATTTTGAGGGGACAGTAAATTTACACTGTTATACAAGCTGTACACTGACTACTTTACATTGTATCAAAGTGTCATTTCTTCAGTGTTGTCCCATGGAAAGATATAATGAAGTATTTGAAGAAATGTGAGGGGTGTACTCACTTTTGTGAGATACTGTATGTATCATGGTCAAACATTCAAATGTATCTGTTCTCTTGTCCATCAATGTCACTTGATCAGTTTGATTCATGCTTACTAAACCAGTAAATATTTTCAAAATATTTGAATTCTACTTCATGGTGACTTTGCAGTTGTAATTAAGGCTTACAGTCTGCATTTTAACACACGCCAAGCCTACTGTGTTGTACCAGTGAGCAAAGAGAGAGGATGTGAATGCTCATGCTAGGTCTTTTCACTGCAACACAGCACACTGGTTGGCAGCCTGTGTCCTCCATTTTTCTCGAGGGAACCAGGCTTGTTTACTTTGCCATCCCAGGGCTGCTGACGCATCCTAGATCACGGTCAGAGTAGCGCACATGACATGGGCCCCTCAGAGACGGCCCCCTATACCCAGGGAGCGCTGCAGCCTATCACGAGGCCAGATGTGTCCCCGAAGGGCAGGTGTTAGTCGCTTGCTTGTTTATCTGGAGTTTGTAGGATGAGATTATCGTGAATAACCTCTTGCCGCGCTCTGTCTCGGCCGAGTCCAGGTGGAAAGGTGCGGGGGTGGGTTGTTTATAGAGTTGTGTATGTGTGTTTGAGTGTTTGCATGTGTTTGTGCATGTGTGTGTGAGTGTTTACATGTGTGCGTGTGGGCGCGCCAAGTGTTGTAGACAGGATGTTGGTCAGTCTCTCAGGGAAAGGTTGTTTAAGCTTAGAGATGGCAAAGAATAAAAATTAGAACTCTGTGAAGAAAGGAACAAACAAAGCTAATTCAAAACGTAATGCTTGTGAGCTCTATTGGAAAGGACCCGTTGTCTTCTATCCAGACATCGGCTGTGGATGTTGCGGAGCCGAATAAATCCCAAGTAGTATTAGTGACGCAGGGCCAGTCCAATTTATGGAGCATCTGTAGCATGTGATCCCAGGTCTAGGCCTTGAGCCCATAATTACCCCCTAGTATTGTTAGGACCAGGGACCCGGCAACATAGCTGCCATTCTAAATGATGGCTCTCTGATTGGACCATTGCTTTGGAGGATTAGGATTTGGGAAGGGTGGGGTGGAGAGGTGGGCGCGAGGGCAACATGCCACTTAACTCACTAGCTACTGTAATTAGGCCATCTGGCCTAGCACACATTTATCCACACACATGCACCAGCCACAGGTGGAAATGCAAGCATCTTTTTTTACTAACTCCTTTTTTTACATTCTGGAGTTAATCCAAATTGTTCTGTGAGTGTGCCAAGTGTTCGCTGAAGTGAACTATACCCACCATCTCCGGATGAGTTGTGGTGATAATGTACAGTATATCGACCATCCATTTTTCTATCAAGATCCATATTGTCCTATCGTTCTGTGATGCACTGAAGAAGTGTGGGTATATGTGGGTTGTGCTTGCAAGCTAGAAAAAAGGGGTCTAAATGTAGGGAGGGGGGAGGGATTTATTTCTCCCAGAACCAAATTTAGCCCGTGATGTCAAGGCAAACAGACACTGCAGTGCTTCATTGTGCAATATAATCCCCCGGTGATGCTTGCATATTACCAGGACACTGAGGACATTGGCACTAAACCCCCACCCACCCTGGCCTGTCACAGTGAGTGTGAGTGTATGCCTGACTGTCCTGGAAGTGTTGATGTGATGTGGAGTGGATATATCCGCAACCACTCGCTGCAGCACGCGCAAGTACGTATGCCGGCGTTGGATAATCAATAACGAGCAAATCAGATTAGATTAAGATCCCCATCCCTGCTCCTTTCCTCTACCCTGCTTTGGTGCACAATTTATGGAGGCCTCATGTAACATAGCAGACAAAGCAATCAGTATATAGCAGAAATGCCACACATAGGATTGTTATCTGGATTCATTAAAATAGGCACACATAACTTTAAACTAGTGCAACCCATCTCTTTCAGCAAATAAAATATGAAATATCAGAAAGACTGCTTACTATAGACATCACCATAAACTACTGCCTTCAGACGGGCCATATAGTCACTTGAATTACCATTTCCCTTCAATGGTTTAAAGAGACCAAACATTGTACATGCTGTTTCATGAAGGTAGGATTGATTGTACTACTGTTTTTGGTAGGTGGTCTTAACAAACTATTGCATGTAAATTACATTTTAAGTGGCCTTATTGGTCGGCCAATAGGTTAGAAACTGAAGCAGAGAAATGCCAGAAACACTTTTGAGATCCTTTAGAAATAAAGCAGGCAGCACTAACAAGTTAACTATTGAACTACAAAATGTCCCGCTTGCTCTTTAAAAAATGAACTAATGGATTCCCCTTAAAAAAATAATTCGGTCTATCTAATGTTTACATGCAAGATTAATGAATATTGGCTTGTATCTTGTTAAAATGCTTTCTCTTAAACTCTTAAATATTGGCTTCAAAAATCTGTGTGGTTCCACCTCTTGTGAATTATTTCCTCTACACTTCATGGAATAAACAAGCTCTTCCATATATATGAGTGGACATGCTAATTGAATGCTAGTCTCTTTACTCCAGGCCAAAACAATCAGCCCACAATTAAAGTAGCACTTTGTTTTTTACTTTTTTTATACTTCTTACAGCCTACACTGAAGAAGCTTGGCTATAATGGACCAGCACTCATCAAGCAAAACAATATATAAAAATGAAACGATAACTTGGGTCTCTACACAAGTCGATAAAGTAGCACACGTATGATCATTGTTTATCTAATGTTGTTGTTTTCTTTCTGACTGATTTTAGTTTGAACCAGCTTTGTCCTTGTCAATACCTGCACTAAATGTACTGGAGCCTGTGCTGGCCTAGGACAGGTTGACTGCTTGCCTATGTTGGCATGGATGGCCCCCTGACGTTCCCATAGTGTCTGTCTGACGCATCAGGCTGGAGCCACAGCCATAGATTGGTCTGTTGATAATAGACTTGATCGCCTCCTTCTCCTTTTAAAAAAACCTGTTTCTATTTTTAGTCCCATGACCACCTCAGCACTAGATCGCAGGTTGCCCGATCAATATGCCCCTCCTGCTGCCTGCTCAAGGGCGTGTGTGCCTTTGTGTTAGTGTGAGAGAGAGAGAGAGAGAGAGACTGCAGCGTTCCTACTTTTTGAGTTTTTTTTCTTATCTATTGTTTCCTTGTCTGCAGGCCCAGCTGAGAGCGTTCATCCCAGAGATGCTGAAGTACTCAACAGGTCGAGGGAAGCCTGGCTGGGGCAAGGAGAGCTGTAAGCCAGTGTGGTGGCCTGAGGACATCCCCTGGGCCAACGTGCGCAGTGATGTCCGCACAGAGGAGCAGAAACAGAGGGTGAGAGAGAGGTTACTGCTGTAATGATGTCATACTTTGACTATCTCTTAGTTCCCACTATAAAAACTGATGTTAAATTAATTTGTGTAATGGGACTTGTGTGGGATTGTGTGTCAGTCACATCTGAAGACGCAAGTCAGTGCCATGAGTGAACTGTAGGACTGACTGTAATGTTTTACGTGGTGTGCAATGTCAGTGTAAACTGGTATGTAAACAAAACAGGCCCATCGTAGGTTTTTTTTCAGCGAACAAACAGTACGTACAGGTAGCGGATCGTGAGGAGATAATCACTAATTTTGAAAGAAAGAAAATGTTTGACAACAAGCATTCTCCAAAAATCACTGACTCCACCTTTAACTTGCATTTATGATTCCCAAAGGTGTCTTGGACGCAGGCGTTGCGCACCATTGTTAAGAACTGCTACAAGCAGCACGGGCGCGAGGACCTCCTGTACGCTTTTGAAGACACAGGCATTACCACGACAACCACCACGCAGCACCACCACCTGACCGCCGCACAGAGTATCGCTCACCTCGTGCCCTCGCAAACCGTGGTACAGACCGTCAACAACCCAGACGGAACTGTCTCGCTAATCCAGGTACAATTTGGTTGCATTTCCATTATCATGGTCTTTGAAGAATCACACTTTTCCACATTCAGATCCCCTTCATATATTTTTAGTTTTATCTCTATCTCTCTATCTCTGTACATGTGTATTTTTTTTCATGCTACCGCCTTTCTCTCAGGTTGGAACAGGACACACGGTCGCTACCCTGGCAGATGCCTCGGAGCTGCCCGGCGTGACGGTGGCGCAGGTCAACTACTCCACTGTTACTGATGGAGAGGTAATACCCACATGCAACACAACACACATGCCTCCTCAATCGAATGTTATATATACACAGGCTCTCAAAATGAAAAAGTACATACACATTTCTATAGCTCAAAATCAAGCATCATTTTTCTAAAACAAAAACAAAATTGACACAATAAAAAAAAATCCTTAGAGGAGTTGAGGAAAAGTGTCACTCACGGGTAAGTCACATAAACAATGAATATGCAGCCAATTCAGCTGGTAAAGTGCACTTGTCCGTGGGAGCTGTCACAGTTCAGCACCTCAAAATCAAAAACGCAAGCCCCCCAGAGGACCAACAACAGCGTTAATTATCACCCAGTCTTTATAACCGCACAGCTTATGCTTTTTTTTCTTCTTTCCCCTGCATGATTTCTTTATTGTTCCTCGCCAGGTGGAACAGAACTGGGCCACCCTCACCCAGGGCGGCGAGATGACAATCCAGACCACTCAGGCGTCAGAGGCAACGCAGGCCGTAGCATCGCTGGCCGAAGCCGCTATCTCCGCCAGCCAGGAGCTGCAGCCCGGGGCAACCGTCACCATGGCACTCAACAGGTGAGGATGGGAGAAGACCCAAGTCAACCATTTTCTGGAGAATGTGTGTTGGACAGAAACACTTTTTTTTTTTTTTTTTTTGATCAGTGAATATCTTTCACGATCCGCAACCTCTACCTGTCTGTACTGTGTGTGTGCACCAAATAGAAATCTGGTGTTAATACACAGCCTAGGCTCTGTAAATACCTGGGTATGTAAACAAAGGGGGGCACACAGTAGCAAGCGCCATGCCTGTTTCAGGGCGCACACACACACAGTACGGACCGGTTAATGGATTCTGACTAGAGACTAGATTTTGTCAACAAATATTCTCCAGAATCGCTGACTCCACCTTTAAAACAAATAAAAAGCATTTTGATGGCAACTTCAGAAATAAATGTTTTGATAAGACCAGAAAGGCTCAAATGTTTAATAAGCAGGGAAACAGAGGTTGATTTAGTTTTTTCTTTTTTTACAAAGAAATGCACATGCATTGTAGGATTTTTTTATTTAGCTTTCATTGACACAAACTCAAGGGCAACCCTGTCTGGGCAGGTCACCAGGAGTGGTCCCCTGGAGAAAGAGTCAATTGCCTCCCATACTAATTCAGCATTTAATTAATTGTCCTGTAGCTCTTGTAGATGCAAGGTGCACACGTATTACATTGGTTGTTAGCCACCTATTTCCATTCTCCAGCAGCCTGTATAATTCTGTTTATTTAACACAAACAATAGTGTAGGTATTGAGTGCTTGATAGCTTAGTGGTGTGAAGGTTAAAACTTGTCATTTTTAGATTGTGAAAGCTGAGGGTACAGTATACTGTCTGCAGATTTGGCCAATAGCACTAATATTATTAGCCCAAAATTGTAATAAATCATGAACAGGGGTTGTTGTGTGCTTTAAGTTTTTCTCAAGGGAAATCAGCCACAATCGACTGTATTCAGATGGGATCTTCAAACTGGAGGGCCAAGTGTCTGCAGGATCTGATAAAGCAAGGATACAGCAGGTTGAAATTTATTCCAAATTCCAAATCAAATGAGTTAGTTGTCTTTTGTTTGCAGGCAGTTCAATCCTGAAGATCCACTAGCCTCTTGATGTATATTTGTTATCGTTCAGATTGTTGTCGGATCAAAGATCTAAAATATCTTTATCGCTCCAAAATACAAGTAAATCAGTCATGTTAGCTTTTTGTTTTTGTTTTTTTCCCCACCACAGTAGTGCCAAGGCAATAATTTTTACATGACTATTGGGTATGTCCCATTGGGGCTTGTTACCTGCACCCACCTGAGTCCTCCTCCCCTCCCCTCCCCTCCCTCCTGTTTACCTGTGCTGAGCTCTCTGCTCCACAGGCCCGGGAACATTTTGCTCCAGAGGGAGATTATAGAGCTAGTAGCTTCTCCCATTGTACTTTCTGCTGTGTTGAAAATGTGGCCGAAAAAACATGTATAGCACTCATATAGTGTCGCCAAATTTGTCAGCCACGATCAACTGCACAACTCAATTAATCTGCTTCCACATACTCAAAAATGGCACAAAATGTTTACTGCTGCTTAACAGAAAAAAACTACAACATTCATAGCAGCATTTTATACGACTTACAACCCCAGTGTGAATGAGTCATTGGTGTTTACTGTACTGTACTGCTTACTGTACTCTCAGCTCCTCCCCCTTTATAGGTCCATCTGTAGTAGTATGTATCTCACATGTGATTATCGGCCAAGCTGTGATCAGTTCCATTAGTTCATAACGAAGCTGGTGTGCTAATAGGCTCCTGCTAATTCCACGGATAGATCTGGTTAATAAAACTGCTTTGTTAAACCCGTAGCACCTGGCCTTTAGCGAGATGTGACAGATTTGACCATAAGTCCAGACTAGTAAAGCCTCTTACGGCTCATACACTCCTACCTCTTCACCCCACATCTCTCTTAATAACCCTTGCCTTTGTGAACAAACCGTGTGTGTGTGTGTGTGTGTGTGTGTGTGTGTGTGTGTGTGTGTGTGTGTGTGTGTGTGTGTGTGTGTGTGTGTGTGTGTGTGTGTGTGTGTGTGTGTGTGTGTGTGTGTGTGTGTGTGTGTGTGTGTGTGTGTGTGTGTACTTCCCTGCTTTGTACCAATGACTGTATCTGAAAGCCTAATATACTGTACACATCCATACTTCTTTTTTATTATGTACTCAAAATTAGTTTATTTTTGATTTTTTTTTACATTATTGTACACTATATCTGATCCGTGTGTGTTTGTGTGTGTGTGTGTGTTGCAGTGAGGCAGCGGCCCATGCCGTGGCAACGTTGGCAGAAGCCACTCTACAAGGCGGAGGGCAGATTGTCCTGGCAGAGACGGCAGCTGCTGTTGGGGCACTGGCAGGCTGTCAAGATGCCACAGGTAAACATTCATCATCATCATCATGCAAAAATATTTTGTACCAGCTGAGGATTTAATGACCTTGCCGTAAAGTTTTTTCTTTTGCATCAAACAATGCTCCGTGGTCCGAGTGGACGAATGTCAAAGTCACAAAACATTGATAGCTGCACACTTTTGACTCCTAAGTCAATTTCACCCTAATTTAATAAGTGCGAGACTCCAATGGTATTGATTATTTAGTAACAGGTTCTCTTTTATAGAAATGCAATAACATAAAACTTTTATTAAGAAAGTTTTGGCTTCACATCTCCACTGAATTTGTACTGTGTGTGTGTGTGTGTGTGTGTGTGTGTGTGTGTGTGTGTGTGTGTGTGTGTGTGTGTGTGTGTGTGTGTGTGTGTGTGTGTGTGTGTGTGTGTGTGTGTGTGTGTGTGTGTGTGTGTGTGTGTTCCCCAGCCAATGGCCTTTCTAATTAGTCTTACCAAGTGTAAGCTTCCCTGCAGTAGCATTGCAGTGAGACCTCTGAGCTCCTACACTCTAATCTTCTCTGTGCTGATGTGACAGATGGTGTGTGTGTGTGTGTCGTAGCAATACTCCCTTCTCTTAATGATACGTTAGCTACATGACCCTATCCTCAACTCCTTGCATGCATACTGCATACATGTACTATGGTGGCTGCGTGTGTTTATGCTGGGATTGAACTAGTTTGAAAATGAGTTACTAGCATCCTTGCTGGATTGCATTAACAGCCATTTTTAGCATAATGTTCAAGCCTTAAACTGAGCGTGGAACATCTGTAAATGTCACATAAATACATATACAAGTGAAACCAGGTGGAAAATAGTAATGCATAGCGAGGAGTCATTTTCTTGGTGTTAACCATGACTCGGCTTTCTCAAGTAAAGACATACTCCCTTTGTAATTAGTTGTGTCTATTGTTGGCCTAATAGTAAATAAATTGTCCAATTTGCAAGTTGTATTCAAGAATTGATATTGATATTTTTGAATATCTCTTCAATGTTAGAAACCATGTTTTGATGCATAAGTATTTATTTGCATTTTCTATATGTATTTTTATGTTTATTGTTCAATTGTTGTTTGTATTCATATTTATTTTTATTTATACTGGATCCAACACATTTCAATTCAATCAGTTCCTATAGAAGACTGCTTTAAATCATGGCATTTTGCAAGGGTGCACCAAATGAATTAGGGCCCACTCACACTAGTGCCGTTGGCCTGTCCCCCTCCCCACTCCCCCCCGCAGGCCCGTGCTCACACTGCTTGTGGCCTGGGCACGATTGCACCTTGCCAACGTCACCGTGCGCGTTTAGGATTTGGAGCGTAGTCTACTTGTAGGCTATACGACTGTTTGTGAATATTTTCATCCGGCCAAATTTGCATCATATATTCCACTTCCACATTAGAGCAACGAGAATCCTTAAGCTATTGTTTTTTTTAAATGTAGCCTTGACGTAATAGGTCGCGGTGGACAGTCTCATATTTGTGCAGCACGCTGTTTATTATTAATATAACGGCCCGTCATCAGACCATACGTACCGGATGGTTTTATACACATCGATCCCTCCATCGAATCCAAGTCAGAACTTTTTGTATGGGCAGAGATCGTTTTTTTAAGTGTCTTTTTAAAGTTTCTTGTTAAACCTTAATGTAGGCTACTGTTTCCTTATTACCGGGCCGCGGAGTCCCGTTGTGTGTTGTTTTGTGTTCGTCTCCACCGCCATGCGTAAAGGCAGTATTATGACAGCTGACGGGAGGAAAAAGAAAGAAATCATCTGACGAACGTGAGTAAACACGAAAACCTTATTGCTTTGCTTTCTGCGCTCACCTATTTAGCTCTCTCCCTCTTTTATTAGCCCACACCTAGGCCTACACACACGTTAATTCTCACACATTTTATGTAGCTACAAGTCCAAGTGGTGGGCAATTCTGGTGCCGACTAGTAAGGCAGCGGGCGTTAAAGGACTATGCGCATCCTTAATAAATTCATGTGAGGAACTCCGCCTGTGCGCTTGCTTGTGTGCTTGCTTGCGCGCGTGTCATCTCATTAGCATCTGTACTTTGGCCACGGCACACCTCTCCAGGCTGTTCCGTGCTGGAATACGGATGGCGTGGTCACACTAGCCAAACGTTCTAGACTTTAGTATGCTAATGAGCTTTGGCACGGGGCCGCGGCCCTAGTGTGAGTGGCCCCTTATACTGCTAACTACAAATGTTAACATCAAAGTCCATCTCTAGAGAGAATATGGCTACCCAGACAGCAAGTTGAGTTACACTCGTCTTCTCAAGCTGTCAATCTTTTTCTCATTCACCATTTCTCTCAATTGGCACCATCCTACAGTGGGATAAACACACACTCACACATAGTACACTAGTCCTGGGGCATGGGAAGGTCCCTGAGGGGCCCTCCCTAAGAGGGCAGATCCACTCCATTATCAGTCCATGGACTAATCACTGGGCCAGCTGTCAGCACACAACCCCAGGTACTCTTGCTTGGCTACAAACTACACATGCATGCACACACACACAAAATCACACATACGCGGAACAACGCGTTACATGAATGCAGACCTTTTGTAAATTCAGACTATGTGCATAGCTATGTGTCCCTATTCCTTTTCTCTCCTTCACACAAACTGTCCAAACGCTTTATCAGTAGAACAGCAGCGCTGAAACCCGTAGTGAATCACAAAGGCTTTCGAACTTAGCATTTTTATTTGTATTAGCTCAACATTCACAGCTGAAATGTGAACTGTGAAAACATGTATTTGTTTTGAATACATTTCTACTTATTACTTTGTACACTAATGTTAATTCAAGTTATTTAAATGTAACATCTGCAGCCTTTGTTGTTTGACATCTTTCTTCCCAACCCATAAGCTGCAGTCATTTGGCTGCAATAGCTCATTTAAACTACTAATAGCTGCGAAAGCCCCAGTCCTTCTCCCGTCTGTTGACCTTAGCTAATCACTGTAGTGCCGCACAGGAGTGGAGAGCACTGTTTGAAGTGCACTGGTCCAGACGCTGCTGATTGACTCGTGTAGCGACCCTTCACTGACAAAGGCATGCGGATACACACACACTAATACATAGACACGGGCCCTTAATGCCTAAGTAACAATGTTTGAGTGGCCAATGAAGCACTTGACTCAGTAACTGTGTCCGTACATCACCGTGCCAGGCCTATGCCCCATTCCCATGAAGCCCTCCACCATAATCACTTCCAGCGCAATTACATGCATCAGCAAAACTTAACCCTGTCACAAATGGCTGGCAAGTAGGCTTAGCAATGGCCCACATTAGTAAGAGGACCAACAATCATATATAGCCAGACAAATGGGGCCTGATTTCACAGACTTGAAAGACAAATCTTTTTTTTTTTTTTTTTTTTTGCATTTTTCAGGCTTTTATTGATAGTTTGAAGAGACAGAGGTGAAATGGGGCAGAGAGGGGAGTGACATGCAGAGAACGACCGCGGGCGGGAATCGAAACCGGGTCTGCTGCTGGGCCTGGGTGGGGGGGGGGGACACGCCCTACCAACTGAGCTAAGGGCGCCCCCAGACAAATCATTCTTAACATGCTTTACTTATTTACGTATGTATTCTTTTTTTATTAAAGATTTGAACTCAGCCTTTAGTTATGTAGTCAAAGGATACATGGGTATTGAGTGTTTTGTGCGTTTAAGGTCCACTGTCTTAGCTCACAGTAATGGGAGCAGGCATGAGCCACTGCCATCCCCTACACTGACCTTTTTGCCTGTCTGTGACAGCTTGCAGGGTGGGGCAGAGGCCCACGTGACTGCAGCAATAATCCCTACAGGCAGACACACACACACACACACACACACACACACACACACACACACACACACACACAGACACAGCTGGGCATGGGGGGGAAATGAGCTAAAAACGTTCAATCGGACCATTGTTCAGAAATGCAGTCTCTGTAACATGGTTGCCTTCTGTCACAGGCAATAATGACTACCTGGACTTGACTGTCTACCAAGCACTGTGTCAAACATGAATAGCACTGACCAAAGGCGGAACAGGCTGTATTTGTTATCATCAAGGCTGCATTGTTTTTCATTTTCAGTTAATATGTTGATATGTTGCTTTAGTCATTAATTAGTTGATTAAGTCAACTAAAATGCCAGAATATTGTAAAAGTATGCTCATTCCACAGAGCCCAAGGTGATGTCTTCAATTTGCATCTTTCATCCCAACCACATTCCAACAGCTGGATATTGGGAACATAACATTCCAATCATTTCCATTATTAAAAGATATGTTATCTAATTTTCATATGAATCATTTTGTCTGTCAAATTTAAGAAAATGGCAAGAAAATCCTTTCACAAGTTCTTTGAACCCAAAGCAATGTCTATAATTTGCTTGTATTATCTCACAAACCATCGGAAACTGAAAGATACACATTTGCAAAGCTTGCAAATTTAGAATCATTGCCAGTAAGTTTTTTTGTCTGACTCGTGGAATAATTGAGCAATCATTCAAGTACTGGGGATATAAAATAGATTGAAACTTAGAAATCTACAAATGGATTTTTGTTTTTGAATCCCACCCTAACACTAACAGGTTAATGTTGTTGTTTGTCTTAATCCAAACTATCTCTGTATCCGTCTCCTCAAGGTCTGGTCCAGATCCCGGTCAGCATGTATCAGACTGTAGTGACCAGCCTGGCCCAGGGCAATCGGCCTGTCCAGGTTGCAATGGCACCTGTCGCCACACGCCTAGAAAACACAGTCACGCTGGATGGCCAGGCGGTGGAGGTGGTGACCCTTCAGCAATGACAATTAAAACCATGGACGGAGTAGAAGGCACTGAAAAAAAACCTTGGAGATTTTGGTGGATTCCTACTGTTTTCCAAGACATCGCGCGGTTGTGTACAATGTCAGATATATTTTTAAATGTACATCTGCAGGGGGATGTAAAGAGTGAGTTATCAATGCATTGTGTTTACTATGTAAAGATATTGCTTTCGTTGATGTAATTTTCTTCTTCCATTCAGCTTCATGTTTTTCGATTTTTCGTTTTTTTTTTAGCTCTGTGATGTTGAGTATTAAGTATTTATTTCCTCTACGATCTAACCTTTAACTTCAAACAAAGATGAACCAAAAAAAGCGTTGGGAGGAAAGCCACACCACTTCTTCAACCCCAGAGTGTGGAACTACTATAACTGTTCTGGAATTTCCTTGTCGTTCCTTGTACTTGACTGTATTGTTTCTTTAGAATGAATTTACAATTCAGTGCCATAGTCAAAAATCACCCCACTCTCATTTTCCGCTGCATCCCTGATCACGACCCTAAATTTTTACTCCTTCCACCTCAACTCACCTAAAACCTCTGTTAGTGTACAGAATAGCGTCTAAGCTGAAGACATTTCTCTCATTAAGATGATAAAATATTATGTTGAAATACCATGTTGTCATTGTTGTGTGTATGTCCTGTGCTGTTTTACCGTGATCCACGCACATGTCAAGATTTGTGAAGACTCAGGATATATACATCAAGGTGTGTTATTACTGCTGGACTGCTGTGTGCCGACTTCCTGAGGCAGCCATTTTGTCTACAAAATCAATTTATTGCCAGTGCATGGATAGGTGCACCCCCCCACCCCCCCTTGGTATATGTTATTTTCTAATTAACACAAACTCCTTTGTATGGTGGTCTGCATCACTTTGGTTATCACAGGAAGTTAATTGTATACTTGAACAGGAGCTGCAGTATTTGCGATGGGAATATTTAAAAAGCATTTCCTTTAAAAACAAATTAAATAAAAAACCTAACACAAAACATTGCTTGATGCAAATCGATACAGTTCGATGCAGCTGTAACATTTGGTTCAACTCTCACCACTATTTAAAAAATAAAGTCCAATAAAATGGCTGCTGTTCAACATTCGTTCTCTTTCCTTCCTGATTATTGAAGCGTTAAAATGTTGCAGCTACATTAGTTTTTCTTATTAAAACTGAATGAAATTAGTTTGTTATACAGGCAGCTCTGTAGCTTTGTTATTAAAATATTAGAATCAAGAAGTTTACTCATCGTATGCAACAACGGCAGCAGTCATTGGCAATTAAATGCTTAGGCCTCAGGCCAGAAAAAAACACAAGTGAGGAGAGCAACACGTGAGGCACAAGTAAATATAACTGAGCAATTGCTTTTGTTTGATATAGTATTGCATGTTTACTGTACAGTCATGAACAAAGCTAATGAACCCCTTGACAAAACCTACAACCAACCTTTTAGCTCAATCTCAAATGTGCTTCTAGCTTCAGCGAAACACAGCAATATTCTAAAATTGTGAGGGTATAACTGATGATAGGCTACAATATTTCAATTTATCATTAACACAAATTGTGCTTTTATTTTGTAAAGAGCAAGGTTCAGTATTTGTCATTTGTAAGATGACTTGGACGTAGCCAATCCGTCTTGACTTGAAACTTAACTGCATTGCAAAGCGATGACCTTGTCCCACCTCTTCCATAGTAGCTAAGGAGACCTACACTATACAGGAAGCTTTACGTTTGACCTTTTGGTATTCACAGTTGACGACTTTACAACCATATCTTCCCTTTTTTGGAAGAATGACACATTTCTCTTGAATTTTATCCCATACTAATATAGTGGCCACACATCTCCTCTACAGCATAGGCTACCCCCCACTTCCAATGCCGTGACAGACAGGGCTGTGTGATTACATCATAAGCTGCCTGAACCTCTACTGCTTTAAAGCCAGGGATTTGCTGGCCGGGCCCTTCTGTTGCAGAGTAGAGCAGAGAGAGAAGAGAAGCGTTCAGGCCTTAATCTACCAGGCGTCAGTGTATATCTCGCTCTCCCTCCAGATTAAAGCTGAAGCAGGTTGCATTCACAGTCACACAGATGAAAAGATGAAGATTTGTTCTTATTGTTTCGTGTTTTATTCTCCTTCCTCTGGTATTTTTTTTTTAATTGGACCCCTCGTGTGAGTTGAGAAAGACATGAGAGCATGTATTGTGGGTCTTTGTAGGCAAGGGCTTCCTTTCATTGTAGGTGTGTGACACGCATTGCGCATCAAACTGTCCCTGCAGATTAAGAAGGCCTTATTAGGTTGTTTTCTTTGAAAAAGGCCTACACCACCTCATAAAGCTCTCCCTCCTCCACACAACCCTCTCTCTCTCTCTCTTTGCACCATCCATCCACTCAGTTAAACATGGTGCATCAAAACCTTTCAACTGCATCATTAAAGGTGAACACAATTAGGTTATGGGTTCAGAAAAGATGACTCGATTCACAAAGACACAGCCTTAAGACACCTTAAAGTTATAATAAATGTTTTAAAACACAGGAATCTGTTTTTTTGTGTATTTTAATTCATTCATTTTAGTATATCTGTATAGTTGTATTCTAGAATATGAACTAAAAACATTTTTAAACAGTCGGGACATCAATCTGCATTTTCAAAATGCTTATAAGAAAAAAGGTGACTTATGAATGATATTTATCCCTACCAGGTCCTGCAGGATAGTACTTTTGAATCCAACTGGAGTACAACACATTTTTCCATAGATCCAACATTGGGGGGGGAAAAAGAATATAAAGTTAAAACAACACCAGGCATTCACACACAAACACTGTCTGATAGTGAACGGCCAGCAGACCCACTGGTCGTGTGTTAAAGTCAGAGATTGTGTGCATCATGCACGGCGCCTGGATATTTTCCCAAATTTGAGCCTCAATGACTTGTTTCTGACGTTCTGGCGACTTAAAAAGCACACACATACAGTAAGTTGTTCACATCATCATAAACTTTTGCCTTTTTTTACATTTTCCAAAGAATCTGCCTCATCATCTTGCCATCTAAATGATTACTGACCTGTGTGTTTGTCGTCGCTCTTAAAGCTGGGGTGGAGGATTTGGGGAGACAATGGCAGTTGGGATAGAGATTCGAATCCAAATACCTCAACCACTCCACTTGTTCTCTTTGGTCCCTCCCCTATGGTACCTCTCTGACATGAGTCTACACCAACAAAGCTGTGCCAAAGTGAATGGACAGTCCCAACAGCTAATAAGAACAGAGAATCAGAGCCTCGCTCTGATTGGTCAAAGTGTACAGCTCATGTTAACTTTGACCAATCAGAAATCACATACCCCAGCTTTAAGTGACATTTTATAATAAAAATAGTAGCCTATTAGATATTCCCTGTGCTGTGCGCTGCGGAGAAACAGACACGCTGGCTTCTTCTCTGCTCCAGTGGCCAGATCTGCACCTTTGACAGCGCCACGCGATCCTGACAGTTTTGCTAAATTGTGTTGCTGTAGGCTAGTATCAAATTGGCGATCGGGGATGATTTGGATGCAGCAGCCTATTTTAGTGACATATTTGCTGCCGGGCGGACTTCGCCCGGCAGAGCAGCTTGACTCTCGGCCGGGTGCAAGGCAAAAAAATAAATAAAAATACGCTGCGCATCACTAGGCTACAGAATAGGCTTGCCTGATGTGAAGATTGTTGAAGATTTAATTGTTTAGAGCGTTTAAAGAAAATATTAACAGCTGTTACTGCAATACAGTAGCCTATATGTAACTAGTATCCTGATTCCTTGGGGGCTGAACCGGGGCTAACCAAATTTCTAACGGGGCTTTAGCCCCGGTGTAGCGCCGTCATTGTGTGACACTGTTTCACAAGTTACATCATCGTGCACAATACACTCTTCCACACACTCCTCCAATTGTCGCAACCAATCTTACTGACTTTGATCATGATTGGATGTCATTAGAACCATCCAATCTAGGATAGTCAGGCTGCAGTGTGAGAGTGCCTGTGCTCTTGTCTTTGGGGGCAATATGTTTACTGGAGGAATCACTGGGCAGAGGTCAGGCAGGCAGGCGTGTGTGTGTGTGTGTGTGTGTGTGTGTGTGTGTGTGTGTGTGTGTTGTTATTGATTGTCCTCAGTCGGTTGGTGCACATAGGATGTAGCAAGGGCTTCAGTGGCCCATGCTCCACAGGGGTCAACACAGGGTAGGATAGGGCTTTGGTCATTCTTGTTGCCTGGAGTCGTGCAGGCAGACTCTAGGCCAGAGCTTTAATCTCCACTAATCGTGTCTTAATACAGTGCATCCCTGGCTCTGCTGCTGCACTCCCATGTGGCCCACGCACACATGCGTAGGCCTACAAACTGCTCACGGTTTCAACCAAGCCCCCGCTTGCTCCAACAAGAGATAATCTACTACCCCTTGTCCTAAAAATAAAAATATAAAACCTACAGAATTGAATAGGCCTACTTGTAGATCTGTCACACTGTCTAACCATTCAGAAGAGATTCTGCCGTTGACCCTCGTTTGACCCACCGGCCTTATGAGGTAGAAACTGTTTTCTCATCTTTGAAAACATGGACAAACTTGAACATAAATAATGTTTTTCTTTTGAAATCGACCCTACTAACTACACATCTGGGCTTCCCGTGAAGCCATAGCGTCAGAAGACAGGTTGCTGATGATGAAGCATCTTCCTTCCCATAATGTAGTCTAATGGTCTAATAATGGCATCCTCACCTTCTCAGCTCACACCTCTGCCCAGACACTATGTAAGAAGAATGATCATAATCTCATTTCACTAATGCTCTGCTGCAGGCTGCATTAGAGCACAGGCGAAGCACTGTCTCATACCCACCCAGGAAACTGTGTGTGTGTGTGTGTGTGTGTGTGTGTGTGTGTGTGTGTGTGTGTGTGTGTGTGTGTGTGTGTGTGTGTGTGAGAGAGAGAGAGAGAGAGAGAGAGAAGGAGAAAGGGGCCAGGGGGGCTGTGGGATAGAGGGGCCACTACTGAAAAATGCGGTGTAACCTGAGCTGCCCGGCCCATCTGGAGAAGGCCTCGCATTGACAAGGGGTTATCCCACAATGCACTTTGCTGCAGAGAAGATCGTTAGTAGACGTAGTCTGACACATGGATCAGTCTGTTGAAAGTATTTATTTGCACATATCACAGAAAAGGGATTTATATGATATATTTAAAAAAAACAATATGCCATTTGAGTGATTAAAGTCAGCAGGAGAACAAACTAAGAAAACATTCCTTGTTACATTGATTTCGGCATTACAAAACCCTAGACTGTTCAGTTGCATGTTCACACTATGCATGTCATATGTGCTTGGTATGTTCTGTAACATAAGACACAACCCCAGTTAACCTGAATCAGTTGTCCAGTGAACAACAGCTTGAGCTGAGCTCTTTCATGTCAACTAGTCCGTGTGTCACCACAATCTCAGCACTTACCCGCTCTCTCTCTGTTTTTAATGGACGACCCATACGTACATAAGCTAAAGAGCCTCTGCACCAGTGCGATGGCGACGTCCATGTACATCAAATATAGCCACAGCAACCCGCAGGCAAACTGGTAACAATACAAATCAGCTAAAGCTGAAGTGTAGGCTATAAAGAAGGATTTATGCAGAGGCAGATAAAGAGGTTTTAATCCCCAGATCCCCCTGTCACCTACATTAGCAGACCCTGACCCAGATATATGGAGCTCAATGTGTAGCCATTCTGTCGATGGACCAAACCAACATCTGAGAACGACTCCCCCATCTCTCTCCACCCTCTTGGCTTGGGAAGGGAGGAGGGAAAAAGGCCGCATTGAAAGAGACGGGTAAGATGATACTGCGCGGTTTTGCCAATTATGCCACAGAGCTAAGAGAGGAACCCCCTGATGGAGGCAGAATAGCTGAACCTCTGTACGACCACTCAGTCCCTGCACTCACTTGATCTAGCTCTGCTGGTCAAACCTCAAGACAAGACTGGCCTTTCAACAGAGGAAGCCATTATCATCAGCTTCCATTCAATACATGTAGGGATGCAACTAATGATTATCATTATTATTCCTTACTCAGTCAATACTTATTCTTAATACTACATTAATCGACTAGTCTACATCAGGTAAAAAATAGAAAAGTCAAAAGTTGAAATGGAATCATATTTACTGTAGATATTAGAAAATATCAAACAGATAAAAGAAGCAAATCCTCATAATTCAGCCCCTGGAAATGGCAAATGTTCCCATTTTTCTCAGCAAAAGATTTAAAAAATTAATTGATAATCAATGACGTGCAATGTTCAACACTTATTGTTTAATTTCAGTATTTTAAAAAAAACTTACATGGTATCCTGTCTTGGCTTTGGGTAAAAGGTGTTTAACAGGCAGTATCATCAGAGAAAAGGGGCGTTATAAGACGCTGATAAGACGTTTTTGCATTGATTTCATCAGAAACTCCAGTTTCAGGAAACACTTAAATTGATTTCTGATCCAGGTCTCATTTTCCTTCTTGTCTTTGGGGTCGTTACCAATCTTCTAGAACCTATTTGTACATTTATTTGCAATATGTAACAATTATACACCGAATATATTAATTACATATAATTGAGTAAATATTAGGGACATCATTTGTTCTCGTTGTAATTTTTAGGTTTCAAGACATTTTCTCAAACCACATCCTATTGCGTCCATATATTTATTTTTATTTATTTATTTATTATTCTTTCGGACAATTCCACACAATACACAATTTTCTCTTGCAAATATTCATACATCATACTTTGTGTTGTCCGAAGGGAGACGGAAGAAGCCAAAGGCTTATCAGGTCCCGCCCCCATATATATCGCCATATATACTGTATATATAGTGCACTCTGTGTCTCCTCTTTTGTCAATGAAAGAGAGGAAAACTTATTTTTTTTTACCTGGATCCACATCATCAGTTTTGAAATAAAATTTTAAAAAAACATGGTTTGCCCTGACCGTTTTCCACACTTTCCTTTTGAAGAGTTACCGGAGTTTTGAAGCCGGGGTGCGCAGGGGGAGGAAGTGAGTCTCACCCCACCCTTCACCACCATCGGCCACTGACTCACTCCCTAAAATGCCCTTCAAAGACGTTTGACTTGTTTCCACTTGGCGCCGGACGGCTGGCAGTGACTTAGTGAGTCAGTGGTGGACGCTCTCAAGCAGTAGTTGGCAAGTCTAGAACCACCGGATCCATCTACCTCACCAGTGTGAGTTCTACCATTGCCAAACACCACCAGAGAGCTGCTGGGCCTTTTTCACACTCACATGAGCCACTTACATACAGAACTTGGTTTATGGTAAGGTCATTCAGATTGACAGAAGAAATCCGCAAAAAAGATATGGCATGATTCTTAATTTCACATTTTTAGCAAAAGGTGTTTCCTTATTTAAATGGAGAGGGAGGAACATTAACTGATTATTCATTTGGCTCTGTTGTGCTAGTATCATTCTTCAAGGTCATGGTTTGACTGGCATATGAGGTGTTGTTGCACATAGGAGCTAGCATGTCTTAAAAATGTAGATCCACATCCACTTAGAGTTCTTGGTACAGCCATGTATTGGAGACCAAATTACACGAAAGCACAGAGACACCAAAGCATTATACTAATACATAGGAGTGTCCAAGATGATGCGAAAGTGACGGAAGTCTATCTTGTCCCATATTGGCACTACACATAATTGCTCAAAGTATATATACAGAAGCAAAAATGTGCTAGTGCCAAAATGGGCAAAGAAGAGGAGAGGCAGGCAGGCTGGCTGGCTGGCTGGCTGGCTGGGTCCTTCAAATGCAAGCAGCTGTTTTCTGCAGAAGCATATCAGGACAGAGAGAGATGTCGGAGTTTACGCAACCACACCACAGTCATTACATCACATTCACCCCACCCACAAGCACAGGAGATAGGAGAGCCAGAGGCAGTAAGCCATGGCGGAGGGACGGGCATCATCAAGTGGTTCTTTCTCTGCTCTGTTTATGGCCCTATGGTAATTCACTGATAGTGAGCTCTCACAGTGAATTCTACCAGTGCCATACACAGAACAGGAGTCATTATCACCCCCATACACCCAGGCAGGCCAGCCGGTCAGCCTGTGAGGATAGTTCAGCCAGGTGAAGCAAAACTATGCAAATTAGACCTCCAGAAACGAAAGCCTGGAGAGAGAGAGAGAGGGATGAACAGAAGTGTGAGAGCAAAGTGAAGAAACGGTGTGAAAAAGGCAGAGAAGCTCCTACAGTCTACAATATGATTGCGCGGTTGCAGTGACGCAGCTTAACTCAAGGCGCACTGCACTGCAGTGGATTGATCCACGCATTAAGTAATAGGTCAAAGGCTACCGTGTCTCCGTGTGGGCAACTAAATATAGGTCCAGCCAATCCTAGGCTAGGGGTGAGCAAAACATCCTCCTCTAATTGTTCATTGCTAATCGCCTGCACTGCCGTCTTTAGATTTCCCAGAAAGGAGAGTTAAGGTCGACAGCTGATGAAACTACGAAGCAGTGCTTTTACAAGTTAGTAAGAATGTAATATGGCTGTATATCATCAATTCGTATAGTGTTTGCAGCAATATTGGTTTGTTTTTTTTAGATAATGTAGGATGAAGCAGTCGTCCAATTGACTTTTTTGTTGTTGTTTCATTTGAAGCTCACAGCACAGCAACAGGGACTTTTACAAGATTATGGTGCAACATAAACCTTGAATTCCACAATCGTGCCCATACATCCTACATCAAAATTCCACACTTGATCATTTATCTTTTAAAATGTTGCCGATTGATTTTCCTCTTTGCATTGCATAGCGGGACCAGACCATAAAAGAGGAATAAATCAATCATGCCCTGGATTTCAGTGAACAAAAAAATGTAGGCTACTGACTAAAATGATTCTACGATAAATTCTACTATTTTGTGATAACACCATGAGGAGACATTATAAACCTGTTAATGTCTGAGAAACAAGGCTGGTATAAAGTGGGCCTTTATGGTTTGTAGGTAATCTCTTAACGTCCTGCCCAGCCCCCCTAAAATGGGTGACACCTTAAACTTGACCCTTTAATTCTCTATGTAGATTAGCATTGTTACATTGTCCAGCCACTGTTCTTCATGGTCAAGACATAGTGCCCATTGCCGATTTTTTTTCTTTTTCGATCAATGTTCGTATTTGAAAGGCTGAATTTGATAACCCAAGATGAGGCCCTCTTTTCTTCTCTGTTGTGGTGACAAGCCAATTATCTATAGCAAGATTGTTAAGTAAATATCTCCAGGAAGTAAAATGAGCAGCCAGCCAACAGGTTTTTTTTAAAACATATTATGCTCCATTGAAGCTGGGCTTGGATTTACAGCAAGCAAGTTGCATTTTTGTCCACTCATCAATGTAAAACACCAATCCCAGAAAATTGCTGCCATTACAGCCAGATGTGGAAATTATAGCAAATCAACTAATGTTTAAAAAAAGGTATTTCCGGCCATTTCATACAAAAGCCACAGAAAAATTACATTCTCTACAATGCCACTTTCTCAGTGCGGATATGAAGTCCACAAAAACTAGGATACACAATGGTGCAGTCGAGTGATAACCTTCAGTCCTTCTCCTGACCTTGGGACGCGTTGTCAAAAACAAATCCATGCACTGCAGATAAAATACCGAATCGGAGAGGCTGACGGTCCTCAAACGCCCCACCCTTTGGTTTCAGCCATTATCTCCCTCACCCTGGGCCCTGCAGTGCGCGGAGCTCCCATTGATTCCTGCGATCAAACCATGTACTAAGTGATTCTTCAGATGCCCAAATGGCTCCCCGAGCAAGACTCCCGTTGCCATTTCCTGGAGAAATCAATAGCACTAAAAAGCCAAGTGAAGAAAGAACCTGTGTCCTTTAAAGATTTGCCCACGTCTTGCCTTTTCATATCTTAATTTGATGGGAATGGAGCTTCATGAGATTTTTTATGGCATGCTTTTTTTAACATAAGACTTCTTATGAGCCCCGGCAGCAGCCATAAAGGAAAAACTACTTCATAATTTCTGTATGTATGCATTTGCGGCATAACATAAGAAGACATTAATAGAATTTGCCTTTTTATTTATTCTACGAGATTTTTTTATAATATTATCTGAAAAGAATGTTTGTTCACATTGACCTGATATCGATTTCTTAAACTTCTGTAAATAAGCCTTTTTGTTTGGACAAGTAATCTGGTTAATAAATGACATACAAAGTCATCCTGCTTTGATGTGTCATCAAGGCCAGCTGTTAAAATACAAAAACCCATCTGCATTAGCCTAAATAAACTAGAACCGCCCATTTTTCATGAAGATCATTTTCAAGCGGATATAATTAATAAGTAAAAAAATGAATAATAATGACAGTTTGTGTTATAATATAGATTATATTCTCACTGTCAAGAATTCAAATTAATTTCTACTTTATTCCTTAATAAAAAAATGTATTTGTAATATCAATACATCTTAAGGGATTCTGCACAATTACACTAATTTAAATATCAGTTCATATCCAAATAATGCAGTGAGAGTGTAGGCCTACTAATCAATATTCCCCCTCCTCATCATAATGTAGCATGAGAATTTACCAAAAAAGACTGAAATGTTAACATTGCACGGCCCAGACTGCCTTTTGTCTCTGTCACCGTTAATTCAAAGCAGCTCCAAAGCCCCTTCAGTTAATCCCATTTGTCTGAATAGGGAGTCAAACAAGTTTCAACTTCACGGTTATTTCAGGAGGATTTACAACCTCCTCTTAAATCCCACAGCACGATTTTCAATTAGGCTATCTATCAGTCAAACCTGAACTATTTGCTTGCATGGTCTATTAAAAAAAATGTATTTAAAAATGTAAAAGACGCATTCAGGACAAGATGGGAATCCCAGTAATTTCATTCAATTCCTATATTTAAATTTAGTGAATTTATATTGATGTGACTTTTTTATTCTTATTTAGGGTATTTCAGTTGTATGGCAATTAAAAATGCAGTATTTGGTTATATTTTTTGTTTCCAATTTAATTTGTATATTGTATTGTGTATTGTGCATAGGCTACCATCCTGATTATCTTCTGTTGGAGTAAATATTTACAAGACACCAAACGCGCAGGATTAATCTATAGGATTAGGCTGCTAAAACCGTGCTACTTGGTATTTATTGCAGTTGGGAGGAAAAAAGCAGCAGGTGCAGTGTAATAAAGACCTATATACCAACAACCTCCAGCGTCACCGAAATAACACATATTAGAATATTACAAACAGCTACAAGATGGTTATTTTAAGTGTTATTGACTGACATTTAACGTATTTTATGTTTTTACTATTTTTTTCTAATTCCGACTAAATCCAACCTGTTCGGATTTTTTTTGGCTCAGGCAAGAAGATGGTTAAAAAAGTCCCTCGCTGCATGGATTAGAGTAACAGATAAACAAAACTGTGTTTAAATTAACAGACTATCATAGGCTCCCTCCTTATTTTTTTATTTTTTTAAACACTTTGAATGAAATGTCCTCGCGCAGCTTCCCTCTCGCTGATGCGTCTCTATAAACTACAGTAAGCCTAGTAAACTATAGTCTAACTGGAGCAAAAACAGTAAAATATAAAATGTAGTCCATACCTTCCTCGGAGTCCATCGTTGTGCGCCGTACCTGAAGCTACAAAGTGCACTGAAGTCAGTCCCAAAGGACTTTTTTAAAGTCCTTAACCTATTATTATAATTTTAAAAGAGTTCCACTATTGAAGATATGTTGAGGCAACAGCAGCCTCCGGTCCGTGTTGCCCGCAGCAGCACTGCAGAATTACAATGAAACAAAAGAAATCCAAGCGGCGTTCTGAACTTCCTGAGTATCGAATGTCAATTTCAGCCCTGCGCTCCTCTCCCCCTCTCTCTCTCTCTTCTCTCTCTCCCACCGGTTCCCTCTCCTTTCAAACTCAGCCTCCTCCCTTTTACCTGCGCGTCCCAGTGGCACACTGGTAGAAAGAAAGGTGCACCGTGCACCTTTTTAACGACGCAGGCGCATAGAGGATCAGGGTAGGTCTCAGACTAGTTTGGAATAAAAGCAGGCCTATACAGGCTGTGCAACTGGTTTACTATTCCTCACAAAAAGGCCTACAGCTGTAGTGACTGGTGCACTATCAACAGACATATTGAATACTCCTACATTTTTAACCTAATGTTCTCGTGAAAAAAACATGTAACCCTCCCCTTTAAAATGGCACGGCCTCTAAGGGTACAGATGGTACCGGTGAGCAGCCTACCTGTGTTCTTAACGGTGTGCGTTTTCCTTAAAGCGGGACCCAAGCTGCTTCCATCCAGCGTTCCTCCACTTGGTTTTAGGGCAGCAATTTCAGACGCTTTCCACGGTAAGAAAGACAAATAGGCCTATTCAAGCGCATTAATCCAAAAGCGCCTGCGTTTCCCCTGTTCTGTTGCGCGCATGGCCTCAGTGCTAGGCTGGCTCTATAAAGGCCTATAGTCTCTATAAAGTGAATCTATCTGGAGGCGCGGAGACTTTAAAAGGGGGGTGTCCCATTTTAACCCGCAGGACTGCCGCAGTCTGAGCCGCTGAGGATTGGTTTTGTCTCTCCGGATTAAACCATCTCCTGACGAATCATTTTGGACCAACCCCCTGTCTCAACCGAACAATTTACTGCGGATAGCCAAGGACATCCAGATGCCTATATGCTTTTTATTTATTTTTTATATTTTGGTTTAAGACATCAATGTAGGGTCGCCAATAAAATAAGAAACAATATTGTGACTAAAAGAGGCATTGATTCTTTCATTAAGCCTGCAAACAAAATATAGGCCTTATGATTTTAAAAATTCACATTTACAGAGCTTTGGTATTTCATGCTGTAATATAGGCAACTAAAAATCTTGATACACATATTAAACGTATATATATATATATATATATATATATATATATATATATATATATATATATATATATATATATATATTTAATGCTAATTTAAATATAGTCCTGAGATTTAGCCTACTATTTACTAAATGCTGAATTAGACCATTCCATTCTGCTACAATTCGATTACATTGTCTCACACAGACCTAATGCATGTTTTGTTTTGTTTTGTTTAATCCGAAAAGGCCTTCTCAGGCAGCAGAGCTGAGGCCTCCAGCCAGGCCTGTGGTTTAGTTACAGGTCAATAGTTTACCGTTTCCCTACCAGGCCAGCACCCAAATACCACATGCTGTTTCCATGGAGAGACAGAGAGCGCGAGATGTAGGGGAAAAAAGAGCTAAATGACAAGTCCAATTTATATTGCACAAATGTATCCTACATGGGACACTGTATTCTGAGAATTCACCTTTAAACTGAATCCTGCCTCATTTCTGGAGTAAACAGCAATTACAAATGGCACTAATTCCCAATGCAAAGTGGCGTGCGCTGCATTTTCAGATTCAAAACCCAAGCATACAGGCCTACATCAAACAGACTATTCGGTGCATCTTCCTTTCCCAGCCCCCCATCATGCCACCGGGATTATAGTTTTAGTCGGTTGATGCAGTTGAGGCTGCAGTTCTTGGGGTCGAGATGCTGCAGGATCAAATGACCACGTCCAGATGGCAAATGATTATCAAATAGCCTACTGCATTTACAGCCTGCACTTGTGGTTACTATACGGGCATATTTCATAACATTTCCTGTCAAATGGGAAAAGGAATGTTTGGTGGTCTGCCACATAATAGGTTTCCTCTACGGTTAATCACCTATGTCATGACCATTTTCTGCCTCTACGCTTTCATAATCCGTCACCAAAACCCTTATAGTCAAAACCATACAACCTGATGTTGGCCCGATGGAGTCCTGGTGTCCTCGCGCCTTCAGGGGCCTCAGCTGCTCCTCTCGCTTTACGCAGAACTGCTGCACCACCAGCAGGGCCCTTTGATGAAGCGAGAGGCCGAGGTAGCCTATGTCCCAACTTCACTTTTGGAAGCCTTATATATATAAGAGGGCGAGCTGTACCCATGCTCCTCTCTGTTGGCCATTAACCTGCTGTTGATAATTAGGCTGGTAACTATAGGTGGATACAAACTCGTGTAATATTTAGAGGTGATGGGCCTGGGTTTGGTTACACACATTCACACTCCTTTTCAGGGTTTAGATAGCGACAGTGAAATCAATCCGCCGGTGACTCGGCGCAAGGCTCTCTAAAAAAGCCGTGACGTGGTGTCCACCTGGTAGAAGGCGAAACCGGAGACGCGGATCATCTGTGCCAAAGAGGGGCCGGGGCCAGCGCGTGTATAGGAGATGAGTAGCCTCTCTCGATGAATATTTAAAATACTCATTTGGTTGCGTGCTGCAGTTGTGCCGGGCCCGTTGAAACAGGTGCCAGCGTAGGGATCAGATGGCTGTGTGCGCTTGAGCCGCATCAGGGCCGTACACGGACCTAGGGCCATGTGATATAGGACACCAGATGAAAATGAAATTATAATGTGGCAAGATTGTGTCTGCTGCTGCTTTCAAAAGAAAAGCGAGATGGCAACAATAGAGATCACGTTATATCGAGGATCCAAGGAAGTGCCACGGAAAATATGAAGAGGAAGACACTTTATTGCTTCATAATTCCGCACAAAATGTTGAAAAAAAACAGAAAGTTATTCCTCAGAACTTTTTTAATTCTTAGGCCATAATGTTGCTGTGAATGATATGATTTATTATCAAAGGTCTCCAGTTACACTCAAATTGGATACATAGGCCTACATTCAAATTATTCCAACCGGTTGTAATTTATTCTTAAATATTTGGAACACTGGACAAAAATAAGTACAATGGAGAGAACATTAAAATAATGATAATGATATTCAACCGAACAGGATATGGGGGATGGGTAGCAGCCTAATATCTGGGTTGATGACAAAACAAAATGTTTAGTCTTAACTCCTCTAATGTGAAATGATATTGTAGCTCCAACTGGCGCAATAACTTCCACAAAGGATTACTGAACAGGGGATTATTCACTGCACTGGGGCACATGCCGCATCATTACTCAGGGAAATAAAACATTGTAAAAATAAATTAATTAATTAAAATAATTTTAACAGCAAAAATAAGGTCATGAGAAAAGGCCAACATTTTTAAACACCTGACAACTGTCTGTATTTTTGTCATGTTAATCTATATTTACTGAGGCTGCAACCACCAGCACTGTCTTTAGCTGTCTGTTGCAGCAAAGGGGTTGATGGATGGCTGGATAGCTGGATGGGTGGGAGGGTAGGGGCATGTTAGTCAGCAGGTCATCTATTAGTAAAGACCCAGGGATCATTGTATTGCTTGCTTGCTGCTGCACCACCACCACACAATCACCATCCACCCCCCACTGTACCACTGAAACAGAGCTTGTAACCTGAGAGGGCCCGTCGCCTGCTTCCCAGCCCCAAGCTTGAGAAACCCAACACACAGCTAGCATGCTGGTGGTGGTAATGGTTCATCCAGATTGGTTGATGGGCTGCCACTCTGAATAGCAGACGGATACTTTTTTTTTTTGGGGGGGGGGGGGATATAAAATAAAGGAATTAGCAGTGGGGAAAAAATACACACAACATGAACAAAATCAATTTTGATCTTATGAGACTATGACTTAGCTTTTAATTTACATGACTGCACCATGCACTGTGGCTCTATGGAGGCCTCGGGTCATAATGAAAGGCACTTTGGGAAATGTCAACAGTTAAAATGATTCGTTTTTTATAACATATGAGTAGAAACTGATCTCCGTATAAGGCCTTCATTACAGATAGTACGCACACTGTAGATTTACTGCTAAAAGCTTGGCTACGGAAAATACTGCAGCATCCAACATGATGGTGATTGATCATAATTTACAGCAGACAACCCACAAGCATATAATGTGGAGCCTCAGGGCAATCGTAATGCCTTAAAAGGCCACAGCGGCACAGGTCACCTGACCGCCCTTGCTCTCAGCGTGGACCAATCAGATGGCCGGCATTACGTCATGGAGGCCCCACAGTTCATCTTGACCAACGCACTGCGGATAAAACAGGAGCTCTAAATATTTCATTGAGATACTCGGGTTGCTGGACTTGTGGAGGTCAGAACTGTGAGGAGACACAAAGCCTCGTCCTTTTTTCCTTTCCCTTCCTCTCCTCCCTCTCTCCCTCCCTCCCTCCCTCCCTCCACCTACTTTTTTTGATGCAGGGGGGAAAACAGAGGGATGGGTTTTGACAGCTCAAATAGTCTGCTTTGAAAACCTGTCCTCAACCATGACAATTGAAATGAAATACACAGACAGTGCGTCATTAGCTACTTTTGATGAAACCTTGGATGTTTTTCCCTTAACAGAATGCCCACCAAAGTTGCTGCTGCATAATGGTGCAGGGTTGGTGCCACATTGCACCCCTCATACTGCACCATGTCTTCTGTGGCTCTGAAGGAGAACATAAACAGGATTGTCTCCCACGAGAGGAATTGCTGGACTACACTCCTTCAATATCGTACCCACCACAGCACAATGATTCAGTACGAAGAAATAGTGCTCTGTATGTTCCTATAACAGCCATCTCCAATCTGCAGTAATTTTCTTGTTTTTGCAGGCTTTCTGTTGGAGCACAGACTGGTGTGGAGCACCTGACTGACATTCAAGGCCCAGGCTGAAGGCCCTTTAGGGGTCTGATGTGGACACGCTGGAGCTTGTGCGGCCCTGGCATAGAGGAAGTGCACCTTGTAAATGTACCGCAAGGAAATTCAATCCAACTTCTTACTACAGCCCCGAAAAATGACACAATGTTACAAAAGTCTCACAAAAGTAGTTTTTATCCTAGAGCCATTGTTTATCGGTAGGTTATCGGTACCAGCAGATATTGGCTTTAAAATTAAATATCGGATATCGGAAAACATACCGATATTACAAACCGATAATTATACTACTGCATCATCACATAATACAACCTGTAGCAGAGCGAGGGAGGAGGTCAAAATATTTTACATAATCTGCAGTAAAATATATTTCTCATTTGAAACAAAATAAAAACTATTTGAAACAAAAAATGTAATTAAAGCTTGTATATATGTCTGCATTTGCTGGTGGGTCGACACGATAAGAGTTTGCATACTAATATGTTAATTCTTCAATAGAAGAGACTTGATATCTGCAATTAGTTGTGGGAAAACAAGAGATTATATTAATTCTATATACCGGTATCGATATCGGTTATTGGCCCGAATGAGTTTTACAATATCGGATATCGTCAAAAAGTCCAATATCATGCATCCCTAGCTGTAACTGCATTAAATCTGTAGTGCATATAGCCCTCATGAAATATTCTGAGTTAGTACAACAACACCGTTGACGCATCTACATGAGGGCGTCCATCAGACATTGCGCATGGATGTTGTACCTTCTGCTGTCCGGGTTTTTTCTTAGCAGTAGAATCAACAACTGAAAACTGGGCGCTTATTGAACTCCTGCGCCAGTGCTGGGAGGGCGACACTAGTTTGTAAATGCTGCCATTCCGAGTGATAGACAGAGTTTTGGGGAGCTGATTAAGCTGCTTAATTATCTTTGTGTCAACTCGTTTGGCGATGGCTTGAATGTGAATGACATTCATTTATATGAAAAAGTTACACACTATAGCTTTAAATGTGAGAATGTTCTTGTTATTTGTCTCTCCGGGTTCATCTTATCACAATATAAACAAAACAAAACAAAAAGTAACAAAAGTTAAAGCACAGTGCTGCTTCTTCCAAACATCGACGGAATATCAAACTGGAGAGTAAATTCATGTCTCAGCAGCACTGCTACAGCAGTAGAGATGGACAGAGAGCGAGAGAGAGAGGGAGCAGATTGCTGCGTGACAGAATACATTTTTGAGAGGAGAAGGGATTATACAGCCTTATGTCACAGCATTTTATTTTCCCCTGCTGTGATTATTCAGATTGAAGGGTGGGAGGGGGGTTCAGCTCAGAATGGACGGATGGATGGGTGAGGAGGGCTAGATGAGGGAGCGCCATCGTGTGGCTCAGTTTTGAAACAGCAGCCATCTTTGCATGTAGAGGCTGCCCTCATAGGAAGGTTAAAGCTGGGGTATATGGTTTCAGCAAGTTATAACAGTTTATTTTATACACAACTATTTATGAGGTTATAAGCCTATTAATAGAGAGCATTTTGTCTTTTTGACAAGCATGCCCACTTCACAATGCAAAGAAAAAACAATAGAAGTAGGGCAAAGAGGGTGGTAAAAATAAGACCAGGGATGGACATTTTTTTAAGGCTCTTATTCTCTGTTCTCCTTGCCTGTTGGGACTGTCCATTCACTTTGGCACGACTTTGTTTGTGTAGAGCGTGTCAAGGAGGGACCATAGGGGAGGGACCAAAGAGAACAAGTGGAGTAGTTGAGGTATTTGGATTCAAATCTCTATCCCAACTGCCATTTCCTCCCCAAATCCTCTACCCCAGCTTTAATCTCACCCAGTCCAATGGCGATGTCCCCGTCAAAATAAAACCTCCAGGGTAGAAGCTCAGATGCTTATAGCAGATTTGGAACAGTTCACTGCAGTATGCAAGACTTATGCAGTCCTACATAAATCCAACCAGAATGGTGGAGACACTGGTTATTCAGTTAACAGATTACAACAATAGAATCACTGGAAACACTTTTCTAATGTGTTTTTTTAAGGAATCCGCTGTATTCAGTTCATTACCCCCACCCATTTCAGTACTGCGGCACTAACCTCATTCTCAGGTTTCACAGCTCTTACATGGACAGTGGCCCATATTGTACAAGTTGACTTGGAAGCATAGCTTGGAAGTAGGGAGTTGTGACAGAGGAGCGTAGTGCCACACTGACACCTTGTGGTAGTGCTGCTGCTCTTACAGGCCAGTTTTCTGAACAAGACAAAATCTAATGCTTTTCTATCACAATTCAAAGTGCTGAAACTGACAGTGAGAGGTTTTCTCAATCCGTTTGGATGCCTAATGTCTTCTTCTGGATACAACTTTTAATATCAATTTAAGAAATGGCAAAAAAAAATGGATTAAGAATAAATTAAAAAGAATAAAATAAAATAAAACATGTGAATAATGGATTTGTGTGGTTGATGGGCTGTGTAATTTCACCCATATATAAATATTAAATGTATATTATGGCAGAGTTGTAAAGCAATCTATACAATAGATAAAGCAAAATTACATTATATATGACTTTTAGGAGTGTGCTCATTTGGTTCACCTTAAATATGTACACAGTTGGAATTCTGCTAAGTGAGATCATAAAGTTCCCCACAGAATCATAAAGGCATATTTAGACATACTTATCAGATTATCAGGATCCAGAGAGAATGAATGCAACCTGGCTGCATAAACCGCAATGGACTTAGGACATCACATATAAACATACAACATATGCAGATGTTAATGTTTGCTGCAGTAAAGTCCTGAAGTCAACATATGAGAGTCATCAGGCTCAGACAAAGACCATTTAAACACATTGAATGTTTTATTAAAAAAGAAGTTATAACAGTTTATTTTATACACAACTATTTATGAGGTTATAAGCCTATTAATAGAGAGCATTTTGTCTTTTTGACAAGCATGCCCACTTCACAATGCAAAGAAAAAACAAGAGAAGTAGGGCAAAGAGGGTGGTAAAAATAAGACCAGGGATGGACCTTTTTAAAAATAAAAAAAATAAACCTTTTGACTTTTTATTATTATCCCTCAAGTATCACACACTAGGTAATAATTACGTAGTTTCTCTAAATGAAAGACTGCCACTTTCCATGCTGTGTGTGCTGAATCCCCCTGAAGGCAGCGGTAGGCCTGAACCGGACACATATCAACACAAGCACAAGACAGAATGGGAGGTGTGCACCAATTGAGCCTCCACTCTACACCAGAAGCATGCAAGTGTACAAGGAGACACAGTCAACACAGTCTGTGGGACTCTCTGCAGCTGATAAAACAGGGTGGCCCCTGAGCGTCCCGTCTATGGATTAATGATAGACTCTTGTCCAATTAGCCGAGAACCTTCATCCTTAATGTAACCGGCAGGGTGTGTGTGTGTGTGTGTGTAGGGGGGCGGGGGTATGGCTAAGGACTGGACTTTCTCTGTAAGTTTGCAGTTAGAATTGCGAGGCCCCATCAATCCATGTATGACATACATGTGGTTGACTGGAGTCACTGTTTAAAATAGTGGGTCGTGAACACTTTGTAATCTTTACACTTGTGCTTTTGGAGAAGAGGAGGGGGAGCCGAAAGGAAATTAGATAAAAGCACACAAACATGTTTTTCCATACTTTTTCAAAAATTATTTAGAAGTAAAGGGTGCGATGGGAAGCATTATCATTAATTTGAGAAGATCTTCTTCAGTTGTTGACTTAAGGACACCCTGAAACGCAAATGCCCTTATGTCTCTTGAAAGTGATGTAGGGATTTAAAAAAAATTATAAAATAAAAAGACAACCATGGAGGCTGCTGAAATGATCAGATGATCGTGAAACAAAAGTATCATTGGTTCCCTGTTGCACCACTGCATCATGTGCTATTTTTTTATTACAATTGTCATCTGAGATATACTGTATTTCCAGCACACAAGTACAATACTGCACAAATTAAAAGTAAAACAACTCCAACAACTGAATTTCTTATAACAAAGTGTGATAACTGAGCAGAACCAGAACTTACAACAGTGGTGCCTGATGACCTAGATTAAAAAACAAAAAAAGAGGGAGGTCTCTCTAATGAACAAATGCACATTTATAGGCAGCTTCAAGAGAAAATGCAAGCCAAATCGTGAGTGGGGATCTGCATACATTTTGCAGGTTTGTTCTGTTTGAGTGGATGTGGGTCAAAAACTTCACCAACACTCTAAACACGTGTAAAACATTCACATGGGTTTATACTGCCTTCCACATGTAGACGTGAGCTTTGCAAACACATTAAAATGGCTGCATCCTGCTGGAAGCTAACCCCCCCGAGCTAACATTCAAAACTTTCCCAGGCTGGATGAAGAGAAAATATTATCCCATAGCTTTAAAACAGTCAAACTCGTCGGATTAATATCTGAAAAATAAAAAATAAATTAAGGAAGGAAGCCGCTCTGTGCCAAATCTGCATTCAAATGTGGTGATAATCATGAACATAGAATTGTACAATGACTCCGCAAAGAAGAAGTATGAGGCATGTCTATGGAGTATCTTACATATAACCACACAACAGACACACTACCTAAAGAAACAGATGAGTCATGAATGCTTTATCAGGTAATTATACCAAACTAGCTAACTCTATCTGTAATACAGTCATATAGCATACTGTATGTTGTTTAGTTGAAGTCCAACACCCAGCAAAACTAACCCTATCCTGACATGTCAAAAAAACACAGCTCAACAAATAGTAGCGGATAATTTTCAATATGTCCGGGGTGAAAATGTTAATCACAATGTAAGATACAACCAAACTGTATTTCAAAACTGAGCCATAAAAATTAAAACATTAGCTCAAATGAACATAACGCCACTCAGCCCGGGGTAATTGCCCTTCTCTGTGGGAAAGTGGAAATTTAGATGTCTAATCAAAAATTGCAAGAAGAGGAGGATACAAGTAGGGATGGGATAAAACACTGTGCTTTTCTAGTTACTTTTAACCTTCATGGTATTTCGTTGGAGAACATGGTTTTTGGGTGGAATTCGGTCCCCTTTACTGTTTTGATGAGGCATAGAAAGAGGGTGTAGAGATTAGAGGTGACCTCCTGCCTTGAATCTCCCACTCAGGATCTGCAATCAGCCACAAAGCAACCTGGGATTCTTACTGCAAAGTCTACGAAGTGAATACATTTCAAGCTTTTTCTAGGTAGTTTCGCTGCCATGCCTCGAAGAGCAACACTCGGTCAGTGTCATGAGGATACATAGAGGCGTCTTATCACTGTACAAGGTAGATGCTGTACAAAAAAAAAATCCAAACGATTTGACCCAAATTTAAAAAAAGTTTAAGAACAAAAAGAAACAAGAAATAAAAGTAGCCACAATTCAAAGCTGCAATTGCATTCTCTTGTTGCGCATCATGGATTTACGCCTTAATCTGCCCACCAAATATCACAACAGGGTTTTGTTTTTTGTAGATGAGAAGTCAGATCTGTACATGTTGAAATGTATTTGAAATGAATTCCCTTCAAGTGTAAATTGCTACAATCCTAAATGTCATATTTTGTATTCTTCTTGATCCAAACAAAGGCCCTGAGGGGCAGACATAGGGGGGCGGGGGGCAGTCCAGTTGATGTGCAGTTGGAATACATAACACAGGTCAGACCAACATGAAGGGTGTGCACTGTGGGAAAACTCAAGGTAACAGTGGAATGTGGGGAGGGCTGATCCTACACAAACCTGAATCTTCGATAAATAGCTCTTCATTTCTTTCTCTCAGATCCACTCACTAACTATATGACAATTCTTGTTGCTTTTCACTAAAATTAAAACTGAATTTGCTGCTGTTTTTAGTGTATGCCTAAAGTCACCAGAAAAGATGATCATTATTTTTCCCATCATACCAAGTGAGTCCGACCAGAATCATCACAAATGCATCAGTATAAAGCCATCTTCTTCTTCATTGCCAAACTCAACAAATCAACACTAAAAGCACCCAACACGTTTGTGTCACCACATTGTCACTCACCCTGTAACGAGACGTGTTAAAATGAATTTGTTTTCCAAGGCAAAGACCTTGTAGAGCATCGATTTTTGCACTGAACAGCTGCACATGTAGACAGGTTGCTGCAGCAGGTCAACAAAGAGTAACAAAAAGTTAAGTAACATGTCTAGGTAGAATCCAGAAAGAAAAAAAGGCATATTTGTTTTTACTGACATGTCAATATGTCGAAAAGATATGCTGAGGACGCATTCAGGGTTGATTTATGAGTGTCTAAAATTCACTAAGATTCTTTGTATTTTATGTAAGGTGTGCTTAAACACCTTTGCATGTGATTGTGCGCCTTTAAAAAAATACTGTCTCCACTGCAGGATAATATTGTTGAGCTGTACACCCAGACAAGAAAGGCTAATTAGCTCTGTAGCGGAGCAACTAACAAAATGTTGGTCAGAATCAATTCGCCAAATGGGAAAAGAAAGAAAACTGGGATTCAGGTCAAACTGGAAAGTTACAATTTAAAAAAAGCGAAATATGGGTAAAGAAATGAGTTGTTCATGGGGAGAATTCCTTGCCTATGACTTATACCTTTTAAAAATGCAGCGATGACAGGGAGAGGGAGTGCGTGAAAGCAATCACAACGTCTGTGTGCACGGGGGGGAGAAACGGCTACAGAATGGGAGGGTGGAGGGGGGGCAAACACACCAAAAGGCTATATCCATAAAAATCCTTATTTAGTAGTAATAATAATAATAAAAAAATCAACTTGTTTAAATATGAATATTATAAGTCTGCTTTCTCATGGTTAGGAAATCAAATATAGTCTCTGTGGAGGAGGGGGATAAAGGAGGGGGGCGGGGATGCCCTCCTATCACTACAACTCCATGTCCTGGGCCTCGTCCTCTGAGAAATCAGACATGGAGCTTTCAGATGAAGAGTCCCCTTGCCCTTCTTCCTGCTCCTTCAAAGCCTCCTCTGTTGCATATTTCTGGATGTACTCTGTGGAGGGAAAGAAACAGAAAGGCGGGCAGGGTCAGATGGGAAATGACGGCCAACACTCGCAGGTAATAAACAGTGATCAGAGTTATATATTTTGCCAGTGTAATAGATATGGGAAAATAACTTAAAGGTGTAGTGTGTAGAATGTATTTCTATTTTTCAGAACAGACTTGGTATAAAATGGAAATAAAAGTAGGTTTTTCGTTTATTTCCTTAGAATGAGCCTTGTATAGCTAAATAAGAGCAGGGCTTGCCACCATGGAGGCCCGCCATTTTGCACCGTCATGATTCTACAGTAGAACAGAATGGACAAACTTAATGGCCATAGGGCAACCGTGGCTCAGGTGGTAGAGCGGGTTGGCCAATGCTTTGAGTGCCTTGAAAAGCGCTATATAAATCCAATCCATTATTATTATTATTATTATTATTATTATTATTATTATTATTATTATTATTATTATTATTATTATCCTTTTAAAAGTGAATGTGCTGGAAAAATGCACCCGTTGCACCTAGACGAAGAAGAAGCACTATAGAATAAATAACTAAATACATCTTCACTTCATCACTTGATATTGTGGAAAAACTTGAGTCACGGATGGATGATGCCATCGTATGTAACTAGCTTATTGTCCATGAAGGCCACTGTAGCTTGTGTTATTATTCGAAAGTGGTGGGGTTACCCAGGGAGCGTTGGATTCTAGAACTTTCGCCACTAAATATTCAGATATTACACACTGCACCTTTAAATATCTAAAAAGCGACCCAACAGATACGGATAAAGGGTTGAACCTTTGATTTTCTGCTTGTACTCCTCTGGCCTGTGAAGGTACATGGCAGCTGCGTCTCCATTCAGGGGGTCGATGGGGTTGGGGTAAGCCAGCAGCTGGGGTAGGAACGACTCAAAGATGTTGGTCAGATCTGAGAAAGAGGACAACGGATTACAGCTTTAACAAAATGAAAGCAATACGTAAGTAGAGAGTTACATAATCTGGGGGAAATCCAATGAACTAAATTTAATGTTAAATATAAAACCGCCGCGTCTGTTGATCGGCTGACAGGAAAGCTTATAATCAATGTACACACACATTAGTCGGTGATCGCGGTATAAAAAAAGGGATCAAAGACATATGATACTATATTCTACCAACAACATCACTAATGTAAAACCCTCAGCCTCAAATAGACACTAATCCCTTTCAATAGCTCTTTGCTTTGCTAGCAGGCCTTTAGATTTCTCTTTGAGCTGAGGCCTAGTACAAAAAACATGCAATTCTGCTCTTGTCTCCTAGGTGTCACCCTCGGGTCCACTCCAGTTGGGGACACTTAGCCACAAGTCTATTGTAGTCTGGCTTCCCTGGTTTTGCCAGCGTCAATGAGCGCATACATCGGCTACCAGGGTAACTCCCCATACTACTTGCTGTAGTTTGGTCTGGCTTTGCAAGACTATTGTGACAGCATTTATCATGTTTGGCTGGTTTAATCAGTTGTATTGGTCACTCTTGCACTGTGGTTGATTGGCCTATGCTCTCCTATGTTTGTACAATCTGATTTGCTTTCTTTTAAACACTCGCCACATAACAAACCACAGCATTTTTTTGATACGAGTAGAAACAAAAGGTAAAAATAACACAAGCTGTATTCTGGTTTGACTTGATTGTAGACAAATGCAGGCCAAGCCTCAATTGAGTCATTGATAGCGTTCACGTTCATTTGCAAATGTTCTCCTCTTCACATCAACGCATTGGAATCAAGAAATAATTCTGAATTCTGAAGTTGCTTTAATACTATTTACGCCGTAATATCAACAACACCATTGACAATAAATAGAAACGGATGCCGTCAAATCTGCTAGGGATATTACTGTGATGGCATTTATATTGCTACTAGGCTATCGTAGCCCTGTGGAGGGGCTGTTACGAGAAATTAATGTGGAAATGGGGAGAAGGGCACAGGGACATGGAGCGAGAGAGAGAGACAGAGAGAGAAAGAGAGACAGAGAGAGAGAGAGAGAGAGACAGACAGAGAGAAAGAGAGGAACTGTGACAGTGAGATGAGCAACTGGGTGAGAAACAATCGCTGCCATCGAGACTATGCGAGCATGTCGGCGTCTCACCCAGCTGACAGACAGTAAATCATTCCTGTTGAAGGTGAATGTATTCTGACCTCTCTGGTTGAGGGTGTTACCTCATTAGTGTTTACGTCCTCCCCCACCGCTAAGTAGATTACGGTCAATTGTGCCCATACTTTGCTAGATAGGGGCCCTGGCCTGCAGTCACTTTTTTATTTTATTTTTTTTACCCATGCCGATGGCACTGTGTCAAGTTTTTTTCTCATCATCACACAGACCCCAGTGCGGAAACTTAATACGGCCACATACGCAGCAGGGGATACTCACCATAAAGGGCTGTCCATGTCTGGTTGATGACATCTAAGCACACCGTCCCTGAACTGGGGAAAAACAAGAAGAAAACACAAGAGTTAGAGGGGTACAGCAAACGTGTGCCTTTCAATCCCCCTTCTAATTTTTGCTGAGTTTGTCAACAGTTCAAACAAAGCCAGTCCATTTGCAACTGTTGCTCAGAAATGCAGCATTCTTTTGCTTGTGTTTAATGGAGAGTGTAGGAGATTCTTGTAAAGTAACATGTGACCAGGTCTGACATATCAGGTGGTTGCATTCAAATGGTATTTTGTCACTGGTAAATATACAGTATAACTTTATAACTTAAAGTAGTTTGAATAATTGAGGCGAGACATAAACACCGCTGTCTGTTCTTGTTAGCTGGGTAAATATTGTTAACCACAGATCTATGACAGAAAGATTTTTAAGTCACATTTATATGAACACACTTTACCGGTATGTTAAATTGAAATGTCACATGTAAAGCTGTGCTACAGAGGATTTAGACTCTGTGCAATGGATTAAAGGGCCCGGTGTCACAAAGAACTTGGCCAAGATCAATAGAAGTGTGATTTTGAAGCTGTTAGCTAAATTTGGTGGCTTCTATAAAAGTTAAGAGTGTAATACAAAAAAAGTAGGTTGAATTTCTTCACTATTTCAAAGCCGTAGAACCTTAAGAGGCAATACAGAATACATTTAAAAATATGAATGAATCAGCCAATTTTTTTTTTTGTTCACAACATGATAGGCCAGCTGTTTACATGACGTCATAATAAACGTCAATTAAATCTCATTGAATGAGGTAAGGTTCAACACACCATGGCATTCATATGAGAGTTAGGGACCAAAACCCCCATAGTCTACAATGCACTGTTGCCTCAAAGTAACAGAAAAAAAAAACCTGACCGAAATGAACTTACGCTTCGTCAATGTTGGGATGAAAAATCTTGTTCATGAATCCTGAGAAAAAAAGCAAGGTAGAGATGAGGACAACGTGAGAAAATAAATAAAGTGAAGTGGAACCCAAACAAATGTGATCCTATATCCTTGGTGTAATAGAAGAGAGCCCCCACCTATTGATGGCGATTTGAAAGGGTATTTGTCAGGAAGATCTACTCGCACCTTCCACACGCCTCCCTCGTACGGTGCTGGAAAATGAGAGAGAAATAATGACTAAACACTGTCGAGGACGAAGGAGAGACTTTCACTCTATCTTACATTATATCAATTTCGAGTTGAGAGAGAGAGAGAGAGAGAGAGAGAGAGAGAGAGAGAGAAAATTAGCTACACATATACCACTTCACTGTTTCCATTTGACAGGATTTTTTTATGCAGTGTGAGTATCTCAGCCCAGGATAATTACTAAATTGCAAATCATGTAATAATGCACTGACATGAAAGAGGTGGTCAGAATGAGAACGTGAGAGTATGAAGTGCTCTCCCAGAATAGCTGTGTATAACAGGACCCCAATGTGCCATACTGAATCTGACCAACACATACAGTATGACTACACACAGACAGACACAGACACACACATTTTGGCATCGTTTCGAGGCATCATAAAAAGGGTCGAACACCCACTTCCTATTTTAACTGATGCATGAGTACGTAGCAGTGGTTTCAGTGCTAACAACATATTGAAAGAAGTATTTCCTGCTGATGAGGCCACTCTCCTCCTCCTCCAAATTCTCCTCCAGCCTGGCTCCTCTGCTTTCAAGGCCTGCTTTCAATCTGTTTTACTTTTCTACTACGTGACAAACCTCTTGTTATGTTCTAAACAGGAGAATGACAGTCTGCTGCGCTGGATGCCCTCAGCACACATTCTGTTAATATCAAGGCACTTTAAGCTCTGGTTAGGGTTTAACTAAACATTACATGTGGTCCGATTAACAGTTTTCTAACAGCATTGAGATAAACAAACACAAACACTTACTTCCTTGTGGCCCGAAAAACTTCACTACAAATTCGTTGAGTCCACTGAGGATGGTTACTTCATGCTTGCTCTCGATGCTGTAAGGCTGTTAAGGACAACGTCTTCACGTGACAGCACACATACCCAACCTGAGGGAACACAATGATAATGCAAGAATATACAGGTTTGCCAACAATTTTGCCTTGTTGAAATGGAAATTCGGCTGCAGTCGTTTCAAATGCAACACATGCTTTTGCTGCAAGGACACGAGCCGAGCGTGACCTTTTTCCATCCTCTCTTCTACCCAATATCATTCTTTCACATCACACAGTTATGAAAACAAAAGAGAGAAATGATAGCTCGTGACACATAATGAAAACAAATCAATGCAGGAAAATTACACTTGGATGCTGTTCTGACCCCTAGTCTTGGAGACTCATTTTCAATGACAATCGATAGCCTCATGCCAATGTATCATTCTGCACGTTGAATTAATATATCCCCAGTGTATGCTGGCCCAGTCATTTCAAAACAAGAAAAAAAAAATCATTCACAATATCACCGGCCAATAGATCACAATGCCTTCCAGGATCATGCAGTCCTCTTTCCACATGTCGTATCTAATGTCGGGCTTGAAATAACAAAGTACACCTTCCGATCTAAATTTATGTTACGTAGTTTGTAATCCAACAACCTGAGGGTGAGGGACAGTCAGAAAACTCAAGTGAAGAATCTCCCACTGTCGTAAACATACACACTTTGGTCTCACAAAACAAATATAGTTCTCTTCCTAAACATTGGAGGAGATCGGTAACTCCTTTTATGAAAAACTAAAATCAAAGTGGCTCTTTGAGTCTAGATGAGCAAATAATCCAGCCAATCAGAGAGAAGCCTTCTGACAAGACATGTCAACACACGTGCAAGTTACTGAACTGAGTTATGCTTTTGTTAAGAGGTAATGAAAAGTATGAGGTTATAACAATTATTTCATATTTAGTCGTTGTGGAAGGGACATCATGATTGATCAAGGCAAAAGCTCTGAAAATTATTTGAATCCAACTCTCCCCATGCAACAGACCGCAGAGAATGACGATTCTGTAAACATGTGGGTGTACGACTGTTTGGATGTCAACAAACAGCCGTGATGCATAATAATGTCACCATATTAATGATGACACACTATTTACTGGGATGCAAGGATCTTGGTACACAAAGAGAGAAAAAAGCCAACAGTCAGCCTGTTCTGACTTTTATCTAACACAGGAGACGTTTAGAACGGTTAGTGCAGGAAATAATCACCCGTTGTTTTCCAGCGCCACTCTCAGCTACAGACATAATAACCATAATAATAATAATAATAATAATAATAATAATAATAATAAACCCTAAAGCTTATCTTCGGTGTATCATATGGGAAATCCATTATTACAGCTATGTGTGTAAAATGTGTACGCTCATATCATTTTTGATCTCCGCTCTAACACAAATGCATCACAGAAAAGGATTTGCCTTTCATGTGAGCCGAGGGAAGAAGGCGCACAGGAAATCAAAACTGAAAACGGAGAGTGACTGAGAGGCAAAATAAACAAGTAGAAAAGGAAACTGTGGGAAGGGATCATCATGAAAAAAAAACAAGAGTGAAAGACCAGACAGAACACATTAGAGATAGAGAGGGTACTGGAGATGGGATCCAAAAAAATAGTTTTCCATGCTGCACAGTTGCAGCTGGCTTGTCAATCCTGATTGAGAGCGTATCCCATTAGCAGTGGAAGCTGACCTCCAAAGGGTTAAATCAAACTGGAAGGTTATTTTAAGCTCAGGTTTGAGTCTGAGTAGAGCAGACTAGAGTCCCCGGCTTTTTTGGTAAGGGAAATGTGTCATTGTCAGACAAGAAGAGGAACCTCTTCTGTTCTCACTTTTGTCGGTAGTCGAGAAGCCCTTCTGAAGCTCTTTGATGCAAAGTCCAAGGCTTGCGTGAATAGCCATAAAAAAAATTGCAGCTCTATAGCCATACACAATAGGGAGACTCCAGTCAAACTGCCACGTCAGGAGTGGAACTACATGCATTATGTTTTCATTCTGCAGGCTAACTCAAGTTCTGCCCTTCATGTAAGGACATCTATGCACTTTGGAGACCACTGGTGTGTGAATGTGTGCACAACTACATGGGAGAAGGGGGAAGTAATGCCAAGGAGGGGGATGGTATGGAATGTGTGCGTTATGCTAGAGAAGACTGCAGTGAGGCAAGGGTGGGAGATAAGTTATTAATAAGGCTAGAATGAATCAACACTGATTATTCTGCAGGCTAATTGACATTAGCCATACTGACTGTGTATAGTTGAAACCTATGACTACGGGGCTTAACGGATACTGTTTAAAGCATAAATTCATTCCACAAGCAAGTACAAAACCAAAGGTTAAGGACTTAGTGATCTGCAAATATTGGTGTCACCATAGTGAGATTATGTGAGAGGAAGGAGGAGGTAGGGAAAGGGAGTAGCTCACATTGCACGATCCATTGCCTCCTCACATAAATGATAATGATGTGAACACATGTCACACACACACACACACACACACACACACACACACACGTCACTAGTAAGCTTATTGCAGTCAAGAGTCACAAATAACCAGCAATGGTTGAAGTGAGCACCTTCCATCTATCCCCAGTCCACCATCACAAATACAACATTACTCACACAATCTTTATCTTGGGGCTTTGACGTCAACTTCAACACTGTCACCTCCTCCTCTAGTCAGCGTCTTAATAAGGCCAATCCCCGAAACTATGAATCCACTTTTGATGGGACTCTGGCCATCTTCCAATGCATCCATCATGGTGTCATGATCTAATCCACCGGCCTTTTGTTTAATACCGAGAGACCCAAAGCTCCTAGCAATCATTCCTTCCACTCAGTGAGTAACTACAAGTCAGTGTCAACAAGGGCTCCCTCCCTCCCCATATGAAGGAGTTTGCCAGGTCTGTAAAAACAGAAGGGGAGTTCCATTCTGGTAGAGCCTTTTTAATTCCCAACTGTTGGATTGAGTAGGAAATGTGTTGAGACAGTGGTTCGACAAAGAGCCAAATTCAGAAGAAGAAAAAGAAAAGAAAAGTGGAAGGTCACAAAACTGGATCGGCAGGAAACATGGAAAATATACCAAGTAACTGTGTGCTGCAGTGACGTTTTGTTCAGGAGGTGACATGAAAACATTGTGTCTCAAAGGCAAGGCAAATTGCTTTCACCTGAATCCGCGTTTGAAGCGTTTTGATCAAGGGCACGCATATACTAGCTCTCCATCCATTCGCAGCATATCCATCCCCCCGCCCCTTGGATTATTATAGATAAGTCATAATCTGTGGATAGCACCGGGTCAATATCCTTTAAGCGCACGCCACGCACGCACACACACACACACACACACACACACACACACACACACACACACACACACACACACACACACACACACACACACACACACACACACACACACACACACACACACACACACACACACACACACACACACACACACACACACACACACACACACACATCCTGAAGAACATACACACACATCCACATTGTATCTCATGCAACCATTAAAACTCTGACCTGTGACTCCAGTATCAACACAATTTCACTGCAAGACTTTTTTCATATGACAGACACATTGAAAACAATGTGTAGGGAAAAAAGGCTTAAAAACTGATTTTAAGGGGACCAAATTAGCCCCTATAGAGTTTTTAACGGTTTATCCAAGGTAGATGTTATGCCGATTTTGAACTTTATAAAGCAGATGTGAAGGCTTAAGTTTAAAAATATGCTGCAAATAGTATTTATGGTTGTGGTCTAGACATGTCTTGTTTTCTTTCTAGGCCATTGAATCCACTATCCCGGACTGACCCTGGATTAAAATAACCCATCCCACACAACCTCTTTCTAAAGAAAATAAAAATTAACATGATGGGCAATCATAAAAAAGCCACCCTCTTGTCAAACAATGCGGTGTCAACTGTGCTCAAAAAACATTTCTTTCTTTAGAGAGAAAAAGTTGTGGATCTGGTAAAAAGGGAGGAGGAACTGGCTCGTTTCAAAGCTGTTCCTTGTCTCATCTTTAGTGAGATGAACTGAAGGAAGAAGCCCACACTATCCTTTCATCAACAGAGTGATGTAATACATATTTAAATACATGCATCAACTTCTTATTTTCTTTCATGTTTTTTGACCACTTTACAGTAACAATACCAGAAAGCGTTTCTTCAGGTCACGTACATCTGTGTGTCTTGTTCATGAACAATCTAGTTCAAAAAGAGCAAACTGGCTGCATAGGCCAGTTAACACTATATGCATATCATCAGCACTGAATACCCTGACCACCTGCTAACACCTAAAGCTAATCCTATTAAAGGGGAAGGTACAGAGCTTCTGGGAAGACTAGGCTGAAATAACAGGAAAGGTAGCAAATCAAATGAAAACCAAAAAGACATGGGGAGAGAACTAGGTTACTGAATAACAGGAGGGACACATCATGCAGAATGTTCTGTTATTAATAGCACTGACAAGGGAAGAAGAAGAGTGTCAAAGACTCTATACATCAGAGGCGGTGCTTGTGTTTCAGAGCTGGAAAAACAAAGCAAAGGAGTCTGCTTGAAAGACACTAATAGTCCATAAAGCCAGCAGGGGAGAGGAAGATCAAAGGAGAGGGTAGAATAAGGTTAGCATACGGAGCAGTGGGCTGAAACCATATAGATTGCTATAGGATGCAACAGGGGAGACGATAGAGAGAGCTGTTGAAGAGTAAAGCACAAAGATACATGGCAAGTGTGGCGCCAAAAAGGAGAGGGGTTGAGAGATACTGATGCAGAAATAATGAGAGAGACGAGTTCAGCCTGGTGAGTGCTGATCGAGCCTGGCAGGCAGATCTGTGGATGTGAATGACATCATTGCTGTGGACTGCGGGGCTGATTATGAGTTTTTGCCTTTGTGTGTACAAGACACATAAGCAGGGGAATACGCCTTGACGTCTTTGAGGTGACTTCAGAGAGAAAAATGTTTGGCATAATAATAATAAATTGTTAAGACTCATTCTGGATACCCAGGTAGTTGACAGGTGGTTATGAGCAGGAGGATGTTTTTCATTGGACAAGTGCTTAAGCATTATTATGTAGTTATTCGCAATCAAAGGAAGCCTTATGCAAAACGGTGTCATCTTCATAAAAGATGTATCAACGCGTCAGAAAGATAACTGGCATTAATGTAAACAGAGAAGAGAGTGCCACATTGAGAGAAATAATTGATAATCCTGTTACTTGGTAGACAGTTAAAATAATTTGTTAAAAAGCTGAATATTTTAAAAAGTTTAAAAGTTAGAAAAAAGCTGAAAGGTGACCCATCATGTCCTTAAAGAGCTGAACATGTTGGTATTTGTATGGTTAAAATAGCTGAAGATTTGAAGGAGGTATGAAGGTCCAAAAAACGTACGGAAGAAGTAGCGGAATAATAAAGATTTCGATAACAATAGTGTGAATGCTGGAAGCTCCAGCATTCACACTAATAATAAAGATTTGAATAACTATAGTGTGAATGCTCCAGCATTCACACTAATTAGAGTACGGAGCTTCAAACAGATGAAAAACATGAACGAAACAGACAAACACAATATCAATGTTACACCGACAACAAAGCATGTGCGAGTTACTGACTTCGAGAGTGTAAGAATGCTTTGCAGGTTTACTAAATAGCAGGGAAGCATGGGTATTGGAAAGCAGGGTGGGATGTTTATGCATCAAACTTTCTTTGCATTAGAGCAGTGAGTGCACAGAGCCAAGCAGGATTACAGTGTGACCTCTACAACACTCAGCGCGGCCTGAAAACAGATGCAGAGCTAGCGTGGCACAGCAACAATACTGCCACAGCAGGCAGGGCCAGTGGTAGGCACGGTGTTGCTGCCTGGGAGAGTGTGATTTAATCAGCTCAGCACCAAACAAACACAGTTCTCCCCTGAAGCCGTCACCAGCCAATCCCGCTGACACGCTCCGCTCCTCTCCTCTCCTCTCCTCTCCTCTCCTCTCCTCACGGAGGCCGGGCCAACGTTTTCTCCTGCTGTTTACTTTCTTTTATTGCTCATTAAGTCGACCTCTTTCTCTCTACTCAATTTTAATGCAGATTGGACGCCAACCGAACCATTTCAATAGGCAGAATAGTCCGAATAATCTCCTCCAACCCTCAGCTCATTGACTCAGTGGATGTATAATCCTGTCAATACATGGTGAGCTAAAAGGGGCGTCAAAATGAAGAGAGAACCACACAAGATGGCAAGGGTTTACCAACAGCTACTATTCATCCCAACTACAGATGGCCCGATGCAATTTTTTCCTTCACAATACTGATATTATGGCAATAAGAATACCATTCTAATGTTTTCCTTATTGTATATCTATTGTGCTGTTAACATATACAGGTAAAACTGTGATTTGCTTGAGTAATTTGGAAATGTTGGTTCCCCTTCAGTACAGGACATACTCAGCTCTCCAATGAGGCGAGGCGGTACTGGCTGTTCATGGCTGGCTCTGATAACTGAATGGAGGTGTGTACTGGTATGATAGGGACAAGCCTGTGGTCTTACCAGCTGCTCTCACTTCCCCTTTTCCCTGCCTGCCCATATCCCACAAGACATACCAGAGATATCCCCCCCTCTAGCTGTGTAGATTTGCTCAAGGGGAACTAAAACCTGTACTCCAACATACTACTACAACAAGGTATAAAGCACTTGTGTTTGTTCTAAACAAAATAATTGAATCAACCACAAGGAATGATCTAATCCTTCAAAAGACTTGGCTAGAATAGTTGTGACAAAGTTCACATATACTAAGACAAAGCTATGTAGATCACATTATACATTTCCTGACATCTATTAAAGTTTGAAGAGCACAGTGCGAAACAATGTATGTGTGCTTAATGTTAACAGGCTGTACTTTGGACAGGTCACATGTTTGGTTATGTTTTCCGAAAAACAAAGAAAGCCCTTCTTTTCAATGGACTGTCCGAAATCAAGCTCAAAATGTTAAATCTAAATGAACTATCCTTTCAACATCTCGAGCGTGGCGTTATTAAGCAAAGCCGGGCTTAAAAGTGCCTGTCCTCGAAGCACTCAGCTCTTTCTGACACATACACTATTTAAAAACTGATGGAGCGCTTGGTGCCGGCTTGTGTGAAAGAAAACCTTGCAGCAGGTTTTACATATCAATGGACATGCAGACCTGGAGGCCGAACTCACTGAAACCCACACGTAAATGTCCTTTAGCTGCACTCACTGGATGGTATAGGTGCTTAGAAAATTAACTTAAAATACTTCAATTTAATTTTTTTTCTTCTTTTTTTCATTTCTGCTCTGAAAATATAAAGGGTCAACGTCTAGAGCTGCAGTAATATAAGACCAGGTATTACATCGGTGTAATTATGACCGGTAATTTAATGTCAACATTCAAAGGCCACATAAAACGTATGTGATAATGTAACAGGTAGTCCAAAATGTTGAACATATGCACATTTTGCCTTTACCTTGAGTATTAATAAGACTAGCTGTTTTTTATAGCTCGAATAGAAATGAGTAAACACAGAATTAAACAAACCCCGAGGGCTGAGACCAAATGTCTTTGAAATTAACCTTTCCAAACAACCGGTTTTGACAAAAATAGAAAAGCTGTTCTTCGCACATGCCTCCATTTTTAAATGAACCTCGACAAAAGAATGAAAACAAAAAAATAACCCCGCTCAATGATCAACCCAACATATACTGAATTTCAATGCAATGTGGTTTCTATTACATAAAAGGCCTGAGTGAGAATACCATGTTAGCTGATGGCTACCTCCCTGTGAGAGAGCTGCAGCGGCACAGTGCTGCACAGGCTAAGTTTCTTTGTCTTCTCTGGTGAGAGATGAGAGCCCACCCACTGCAATCAAACGCAAATCCTTCAGCTGCTCCTCCTCTCAGCCCTTCACTGAATCAACGCTCTATTTTACAGCAATAGCACAGAAATCTTTGTGTGTACATGCGTGCGTGTGGGCTCTGTGCATGTACACACACACACACAAAAAAAAAAGATTATTAATGATCACGAAACAGAGCTGGGGCCCGGAGAAACAATGGCCTGAATCTGGTGAGGCAACCGTTTAATGAGCAAACGTACCCACACACAAGACAAGATATGCAGGCTTTTCTAAAAGACAAAAAAATAAATAAAAATAGAATTTCCACACTGGTATGCTGGAGGAACCGCTTACAAACCTGCATTTAAAGTTCAGTGGGAGACAGATACTCGGCTAATTTTATCAACTTGATACAGACAAGATGTACAGAGGCAGATTACATGATAGAGTCAAGGACAGGGCGTGGATAGTGTAGGTTGCACTTTTCAGAATAGCCTCTTTTTTGACTTCATATAAACTAAGCCCAAACAAAGTCAACATTTTTTAAACAACTGGCCTGGGCTTCACAGGCCCACATGACAACTTGTGACCAAACATGTAGCTAGCCTATCATCGCTCCTTTGATTCTCTACATTAATACAGCAGTGCACGTGAGCACCCATACAATAAAGAAATAGTAATAATAATAATAATGGGAAACAAAGAGAGGAACTTCAGTCCATCTGTTTTACTGAGGGAACTCAGACATGCGTGTGGGAAGCTTCACTATTTGCATTGTGGGATTAATGGTGAGGCCCTCGAATCTTCTACTGTCAGAGTGCCTTGCTCCTGGAACCCCATAACAGGACTGTCAATCAAGGTGGGGGGGAGGACAAACTGAAAGAGGCCTCATTTACAATTTAGTAGTGAACATGGGGTACTTTGTTCACTCACAAAGAAATTAAAAAAGGGGAAAAAAAAGCAGGAGCTTGGTTAGGGCTAATTAAAATATTTTCACACAGCCCAAGAACCATAATCTTACCATTGACTGTATACAAAACAAAAATAAATATGTAATTTCAACCCGTTTAATTCCATACCATCACTGGTTGTGTTGATACTGTAGGTGGGCCATTCCATACATTTTCCTTTTTAGTGTTTGAGCTTCTTACTAAAATTTAAATATTAACCTTGAGCCACAATAAACATGGATTACATAGGGATGACTGGGTTATAGGGTTAACAGCAGGATGGCCAATGCTTACCAAAGTAAGGCTAAGTACAAAAAAAAAGACAAGACAAGGCTGAGGTGAACCTCTTTTGCCAAACATACTCTGAATTCCATCCAAACATATAATTTGACTTTGAACAAATTGCACCATCTGTTCTGTGTTAGTGTTAATCATGTGCTTCTATATCAACAGTATATGCACGTTTTGCTGTCTTGCATAATCCTAAATGGTAGTGTGGCATGCAAGTTTTCCGTAACCTTCTTTATGTCTTCTACTGTAGAGGTATTTACTATGACACGATAATAACAAAGCACCTTGTTCAACTTCACCAACAGACCAGAGCTTTCCTCCACATTCTCGTCATGGGCTCATCATAGCTATGCTATTCATTCAATAAAGTCTCTCAGTCGGACTGCCAGGCTGAAAAAGTGCTAGCTCCTTCCCTACAGTAAAAACGGTGTCTAGTTGGTTCAGTCGTGCAATAATAGCGCTGCGGTGGGTGCAGATTAGCTGCCTGTGAGTGACTGTGTGACATGGACTGACACAACAGCAATGGAGGTGGAGGTCACCGGGTCTTCTGTAAACGGGAAACACAAAAGACTCCGCTGCTGATGCCGTCCGGATGTCACGTTGCAAGGGGCACAATGGAACAGAAACACCAAGCGGAGAGCAGATAAAGCTCGGGATTGGTATTCCACTCGGGGAGGGTGGTGGAATATGTTGTGGAGGACATTAAAAAGTGTGTGGGGGGGGGGGGGGGGGGACATTGGCCCTAGCAGCTTGCCCCACCCGTAAATGAATAAATCAGGATTATTGAAGACCAAATACTGCCTCAACAGTCACCTGGGGAAACAAAGGAATCTGAAAATGCACACAAATTTTGATAGGTAAAAGATGAAACACAAACGTGACACACACACACAACACAACAACGGATCTGGGGGAGAAATGATAGAGAGGGCTATACACACACACACACTGGTACTAATGCCAGGTATCTAATGGATACTGGGGACCGGTGAAGCATGCAGCACTGCCAGCGCCCAACAACTCCTCACAGTCACAAATATAATTCATCAGTCAGCCATGCTTCACAGGACTGCTATCCAATCACTTTCAGGCCTTCCGGCAGCAATTGAAAGAGTGCTGGGATGCAGTTCTGTTTACGTAAAAAATTCAGAACATTCCCTCTGATGAAATGCAATAGCATATACAAAAATATATACAACTTAAAAACTGACACTCCAGTGGTATAAATAATAAAACAAATAATAATAATAAAACAAAGTGAGGTTTGAGTTGAGTTTAGCAAGGGCCACTCAGCTCCTTTACGCTAAGTTTGCCTTCATCTTCGTACCAATAAATTTGATCTTATTAAATTACAATACTTTCACGATGTTTACCTGAAGTCTTGTATCACTTTTGTGACCAGAGAAAAGTTATATATATACACATTTGTAAAGTATGTTCTTAAGGTTATACTTGACTAATTTAAACTGTTACTATATAGTCATAATAAAATAAATGATCAGAATTCAACACATTTCCTTTTCTCTCTCCCATATTCTGCATTGCCATCCATAGGCCGGACACCACAGGAGCTTGTGTTAGCATTCAAAACAGGCTTAGTCCTTTGTAATCTACCTGTGCTCAAATTCCAGTAGCTTACAGCGCGAAAGCATTTGGAAAGCGGGTAGACCAGTGATGAATGCATGCAAATAATAGCACAACTACCTACACAGCATGTGCAGTCAACCCCACACAGCCAGCTGAATGTAAAGCTCTTTGAATGACACACTCTTGGACTCCTGTTCAAGAACAGCATGTTCCAACAATTAAAGCAACATGAACAAGCGCGGGACTGAATAGCCAGTGGCAAAATGTTATGCAGAGGCCTTTGGAGAATAATACTGGTATAAGGTTCAGGACCACAGCTTGGCCAGAAGTGGACAATGGACAATAAACAAGCTGTCTCTTGCCACTCCAGAATATAACTTTGCAACGGAAGGGTAGGCAACACAGAAAAATACATCAAGTCAGTATAAACTTAAACCCTTTATGCTTTCTCCATGATTATATTTCATTAAATAGCACAAAGAATGCTAGCATGCAAACACAAAGACTGTACATTTGGTGCTAAAAGCAGGCTGCCAGCCATCGAACTGGCTTAGGACACACGTTTAAACCCAGTGATACCACACGTTGAGGTCATTCTGACATTCATTTTCATGAATTCTCTAATGGCCTCTGCGCTAGATTCTCAGCTCTCCGGTGGCTGCAACAAAATAATGCGTGAGGGCTCAGTGTCAGTCCATCTCGGAAGATACCAATCTGAATTCTTAACTGTTACAAATGGTGTCCCACAGGGCTCAATTTTAGGTCCAGTTCTTTTCACAATTTATATAAATAACATTGTTTCATCGCTAAAAAACTGTCATGCCCATCTATACGCTGACGACACAGTACTGTATTGCATTTCCGATTCGGTGCAACAATCTATTCAGAACCTACAAAGCTCTTTTAACACCCTGCAGGACTGTCTAGTGGACCTCAGGCTGGTTCTAAATACAGACAAAACCAAATATATGTGTTTCTCCAGAGCAAGAACTACAACTTTTAATGATTTTAATATTTTTACAAAGAATGGATTTTTAATTGAAAGAGTCACTGAGTACAAATATCTCGGCATCTGGTTAGATGATAAACTCACTTTTAATTTCCATATAAAAAATCTTGTTTGTCGACTACGACAAAAAATTGGCTATTTTTATAGGAACAAAACCACCTTCCCTTTATTTAGTAGGAAAAGGATTATTGAGGCAGTTTTTATGTCTGTCCTTGATTACGGTGATGTGGTTTACCGGCATGCATCTCATTCATGTCTTAAACTCCTGGACTCTGTTTTTCACTCTGCTTTAAGGTTCATCACAGGAGATGCTTATGACACACACCATTGTCTTTTATATGAAAAGGTTGGGTGGTACTCTCTTTAAGAGAGACGTGATGCACATTGGCATATTTTTATTTACAAAGCCTTGACCGGGAAGCTTCCTCGTTATTTAACAGAAATGTTGCAAATTTCAGATGGGCTTTATCAGACCCGCTCCACTGACATGCTCATGCTTTATGTCCCACAAGCCCGGTCTGAGCTGGGAAAGACAGCTTTTGGCTTCAGTGCCCCCGACTCCTGGAACAACTTACAGCAACAAATTAAACTAAATACCTTCATATCCTTTAATCAATTTAAACAAACTTAATCTTAAATCTGCCAAACTCTACCTGTAACTGTTTTAATTAGGCTATATTGTACTTTCACCCATTTCATTTTAATTGCTGCCACTCTTCACCACTAGGTAAATGTTTCAATTGTTTTTTTTTCTCTCTTCACCTGTTGTTGTGTATTTGATGTATTTGCATTGAATATTGTGAATGTATTGTTGTTTTTCCTTGGAAATTATTTACTCGACATCATTGTAAATGAGGGTCACCCCTCAATTGGTCTCTCGAGGATAAATAAAAGTTAAATGAAATGAAATGAAAATAAGAAAGAAGCTGCCCCTGTCTGAAATGCAGTGTGAGTGTCAGGGTTTTGGTTACACCAGGTGAGACACAGGGATAGGGAGCACAGAGGGGAGGTTATTACTGCTAGTTTAGCTTACTGTTTGTTTCCCATACCAACAACCTGCTGGGGCTACTTCAACCAAAACAAGACAGCTTAGTCAGCAGCAAATCCCTTTGCTATGTAAGCCAGTATATCACAATTCTCTAGAACAACATTTGCTGTCGTCCTCAACACTTGCGAACCACTGCTCACTCATGGTATCTTAAAACACACACAGGTCATTGTAGGGAACTGAGCAGGTGGCCAACAGCAAACCTGCTCTTGCCTGTCAGTCAAGTAGTTCAAGAAGGAGGGGCTACCACTGCAAGGGTGGTTGGGGAGTGTGTGTGTGTGTGTGTGTGTGTGTGTGTGTGTGTGTGTGTGTGTGTGTGTGTGTGTGTGTGTGTGTGTGTGTGTGTGTGTGTGTGTGTGTGTGTGTGTGTGTTGTGTGTAAAAACTTGGGTTATGTCTGTTGTTCCACTACTCCTACCCAGTCATGGCTGCCATAGGCCACACATAAGCAGAGTGGGGTGGGGGTTGCAGAAACTTGCTCAAACAGGCACTTTTGATAGCTTGCAGACGTAACAAATTGCCTAAGGCAACAGGCCAAACAGATAATATAGTTATCTGCAGCCTCCTTGTTGATGTGAATTCACAAAAGGCAATCACAATCATGTTTTAAATATAGGCCACAGACATTCCAAATCCAATGTGATGTAATGAGGCACAGAGGAAAGTTCTAATATGAAATGCAGATCCAGCATTGCATAAGTCAGATATGAGACGGGTTGGTATATCAGCAAATTAACCAAATACAGTTATTAGTCAGCTTAATTAAAAGTTCAAAAGATGAAACAACCAACATGTTGAAACTGCTACTTATTACCCATTATGTTGGTGGGGCAACTTCCCTTGCTTTTGGTCGGTTTGGACCAGCCCAGTTCTAGCCCCATATTTGACTAAGAAGTTGTACTGCCATCCCATCAGCTGTTCGAAGTTCCTCCCTCTTGTGGTTTCCGGCTAGTAACAGGCTACCCAATCATAAAGCAGGGTTCCATTGTGCTGGGACAACACACCTACTTGTTCACACTGTTCTTCTGAAACATTGTATGGACTGCAAAATATGTTGTCATGGTTTTATTTTCCTTTGTCAGATCATAGGGAAGGTGAGCCCATAAATCAGCAGTTGAAAGGTAAACATAGTGACACAACGACTTCAAGACAGATCAAACTACATTGTTGCCTAAAAAGTTCAAGCATTCCACAGTAAAAACGACTGCAGGCTCATGACACCTGCTGTACCACATAACAGCTGCCATGCTCACTTCAAATTCAAATGTGTATATAAAAAAAACAGTCTGAAATGACACAAGTTAGCCTTCCTTATATGTTGGGTGCAGACACTGAAGTACAGTGAGACACACACACACAGATCAGGTGGCCATTTTGATGTTGAAATTAACCAGCAGACTAGCCAGCCAGCTCAGTAGCGTTACAAGACGTTCAACATTTCAAGTGTCAGATGCAATGACACAATTTAGAAATAATAAACCTTAGTTGGGCTACAAAGCAAAGCTTGTGAGACCCAGAATGATATTCATGGTTCAAAAACGCCAAAATAATTTTAGCGAGAGTAGAACAAAAGACGACAGCATTTTCAGTTGACGTTAGCCTTACGTTATGTAAACAAGCTCCTGTGTTCAGCGTATAAAAAGGCCACTTTGACTTTACTCCACTGACAACAACAGGCTGGACAAAGAAACCAAATGTTGATACAGTCTACCGCTGGCAGATATATTATTGGTGGTGTGACAAGATGAAAGACATTACTGAAAAAGGAGAATAACGTTAGCGTCTGTTGCAATCATTTTCAAATGTACACACAGCCAACATTAACGTTAATGTTGCCAATATAATGCAACAACAGTTGGAAAATGCTAAAAGGACACGGGGTCCGATCTGATTAGTTAACACAGCTGTCCCGATAAGCGACTGGAGGTTCGCAGGACAGAAATAGCTAACACTTGGCTTTGCTAGCAAAATATTGTTTACACACACAAAAAAAACAACACCAGTCATTCACAATGGAAGCTCTTTCTGTAGGGTTATCGACACAAACGAGCAGCATCAATAAAAAAGGTTTTGCTCATATCACATTTCAACATATAGCTGACTAGACTAGCGATATCGAGGCTGTTGTTTATGTTCAGAAAGGATACAGTTTCACCACATCGGTATCCATTCGCCTTTTGCCCGGACTTGGAGACGACATTTTTGCTATTTCCACCGCAGAGCACCAGTCAGTGAACTGAAATCTAGCCACCCGAGACGCTAGACAGTCTAGCAAACTGTACTATCCGAAAGTTAACATTTGCGTTCCAGAAATGTTCCACGTAGGATAAACGTCTTCACTGTTCAATGTCTCTCTGTCCTAATGAGTGGCTGAGCTCACGTTGCTGTTCACCGCCTCTCAGACGCTCTCACCGTGGTTCTGACAAGCTGGGATCACTCCGCGAGCCACGTCACATTTTGGCGACCAAACGTCACAATAAATGGCTCGCTTTGTAGTTTTCTGTAGAAAACCTCTTTGAAGCTTCAATTTCAGGTTAATGTGCCATGTGCATATACTATCTATGGCCATGTGACAGCACTTACATTGTGGTTTTCTACTTTAGAATTCAGAAAAATAATAAGATATATCAGGACATTCAAGGATAATTATAATTAAGACCTTCTGCAGGGCTTTTGCCAGATTCAGATGGTTATTTGCTGTGGTACTGGCTGTCTTGGTTTTTGACTGTCTTCCATGTTCTACACCAGAAGTGACACGCCAAATGCTAGATGCCGGAATATAAGACCAAAAGCTGTCTGCCCACAGCTGACACTCACTGGAAGAAGCATTTCCCCAAAGATATAAAACAGTAGGAAAAATGTTCAGCAATACCTTAAAATAAATCTCCTTATTCCTACTTGCAGTATTACACACGAGACGTAAGCAAGATATATATATATATATTTTTAAAGTACAACGATTATTTAAAAAAAATCAAATACAATGCTCCAACAGCAGCATTACACTTGCTATGATAACAGCTGCCCCCCCCCCCCCCTTGTGTCCTCTCAAATGCTCATGTTATAAGGCAACATTTCCACAAAGTAAATATATAACAGTAATTTGAATAAAACAGAATTCTAAGGAACACACAGTGTTTGTTTAACAGTCATCCCATTAGGCCAAAGTGGTTAAGATGTTTAAAAGCAACTAAATGGCTGCCAGTGAGTGACTACTGAAAGGAAACTTTGCAGCAGCAAATGGAACAGATGAGTTAATAAACCTTTCAGAAGTCAGTCTCCATGTAAACTGCATCAGTGGGTGCTAAGAGTCATACGTAAATGTATGTATTCTATTTCTAATATTGTAATTGAATGCATTTCTTTCATTGAAATGCCATAGGAATGACATGCAGAAGTGAAACAAACTTTCAGAAGAGCATTTTATTAAACCCTTTTGGGAATTCTACGGAGATAAAAGCACATGCAGGGTATGAAGGACTGCGTTAGCAATGAGATGTAACATGTAGGCAAAAAATTAAAATTAAAATTAAAAAAGGAAGGAAGCAGAGGCATTCAGAATCTTGTTCAAAACAGATTTGAAGTTCATGGCACATGGTTCTACCTGCCTGAAAATAGACAGGACTTTTAGCAGTGACTAAATAAAAACATTTTACTACTCCAAAAAAAGAAGAAGAAGTATTCTGTTCTTTTCAAAGAGAACGTATATCCACAACAGTACACACATTGAAAACGACTTCCTCACAGTTTGTTTTTTTGTTGTTGTTGCCTATCTGAGGTTACTGTGTTTCACTCCTGCAAAATGACTCAACATGCATCAAAGGTAAACATTGCCTTTCCAGTGTCAAGCCATTATGGCCATTTCTCTCATGGGATTTCTTGCCACTTATATACCACAGAAATCCAGACCATCACGATTTCACGGAGGACTACCAGAGCAGAGTTCATGAGAGGTTAATAGTAGATGCCTTGCATTTGGGCCCAACCAATACGCAGAGATGTGTTCCATAAGTTGATAATGATGCAAGGCTTATGAAGCCTCCCCCCTGTAGCTGAACATCCCAGTTTTTATGTAGCTGAAATAACATGTTTTAGAGCCACACAGGCATCCTTCACTCATTTTTCACAGAGAAGACACTGCCTAAGGACACAATCCACTCATTTCCCCTCTAGAAACACTTTTGACTGTAAACACGACTTTAAGGTATGACATACATTGATATGATATGACACTCCTGTTACTGGTACTACAGACTCTGTACCACAAAAAGAGGGCAGGTCAGTTCATCGGTTCAGTGTTGCGATGCTGTTGGATGAAAACAGTCTACTGAGACGAAGGGTAGGATACCTGCCACTGACGGAAGATAGCAAACACCCTTTTAGATTTGTCACGAGGGCCCTGGGAAGAGAGATAGAAATAATGTTTGAATCAAGTCCACATAGTCGAGTGGTAAAAGTGAAATACAAAACTGAAACTAGCTTGAGGTCCATGCTATGACGCTGTGTATCATTCTTGATGGCTGGACTTGCCTGCGCTGGACTGCCGCCTGCTGTATTACAGTTCTTCTTCATGGGCATGAGGAGGCCGAGCGCAGCCTTCCAGCCCTGCTGATGAAACGCTGAATCTCTATCGGAGGAATTGATGGCCCCTGGGTCAACATTCTCTTTTCCCACAGAAATCCAGGGACACCAGTCTCTGTGCTGTGCAAGAGGGTCAAATGAATTCTTAGGCATGAGCCCATCCTGAAAAATAGAGAAGTGGATCAAAAAAAAAGAAGCCGTTTCTGATAGCAAATTTGAAATAATAATAATAAATATGCAACTACACATTCACATTACGGTTATACAGCCTTTTCTTGAAAATTAGACAAGCACTGACTTAACCCATTGATGACTATGGCAATCTAGGATGCATGTCCTTAATGCCTGAGGGTTTTCTGAAAAAATAGTACGAATTGTCAAGTCTACCAAAACCTTAATATCTAAGCCTGTGTAGCAAATAGAAACATGAAATAAAATACATTTAAAAGTTAAGGTTCACAGGTTTTATTTAAACATGCTCCCTTAGCGCTTACAAACCAACAAATATTTCTAAAAATCGTCAAAATTAGATGAATTAGAAAATTATTAAATATTGTTAATAAATAGATGCAATGTGTTGTGTGATTTTCGTCAGTAGTCTATAGTAGACCTTGATTCTGCGCACCAAACGCCACTAACTGTTCCGTCGCCGACATAGCCGGCGTATTTTTTTTTATTTTTTTTTTTGATTGACGTGATTTTCGGCAAACCACACAACTTTTGGGTGGTCACGTGGTCTTAAAAAAATCAACAAAACCCACCTCATGTGTATTTGAACCAATGACAGTGCATTCTATGCTGGGAATGCCATGAAAATTAGATAAAGTAATAATGCTGCGCGACGCAGCATCAGGCAGGAGAGCCAATGTGGCATCACGCAGCAGCCGTCATCAATGGGTTAAACATACTGGATCTCCTTGCAAATGTAAATGTGGCTAAATCGGTCACCCAAGGATGAGATGTTTGCATAGATGTTTGAATTGAAACTATGATTCTCATGAGTAGGGGCTAACCCATGTTGCAGTATTACAATCATATCAAGTTATCCCTCAAATCAATGACCAGGCCGCACTATATAAGAAGTCATTAATGTGCCATGATAAAACAGAAAAAAAAGCAGCATCTCTTACAGGACCACCAAGTGCTGAGAGGCACAGGCGTTTAGGAGGGGGTAGCGGGCTGGTGGCACCATCAGACCCAGAGGTGTCCCCTTGTCCTCTGTTGCGGGTTGAGAGCCTTTTCCCCCTGGCCAATGGACTAGGCAGCTCTTCAACGGGGCTGGGTGAGTCTCTGCTTCGAGAACGCAAACCCACGGGGGAGGAAGATCCCTCACCCTGTAACACACCCTGTAACACACACAAACACACACAATAGCACATCAAAGATTTAATTTACCATTGTTAAATCTAGAGTTAAAGCTATAGTGCGTAACTTTTCTGTCATATAAATTCATGTTGGTTACATTCAAGCCATTGCCCAACAAGTTGACAAAAGGTTGATATACCCTATCAGCTCTACACAACTCTCTCTGTATTTCTTAGGTGGTGTTTACATTGAAAATGGTAACAAGCTTATCATTTACATGAAAATGCAGGCTTGAAATTGTAAACTTTTGAAACCACCTTACAGGGTAGAATCTTTTGAAAACCCAACTGCAGCGGCACCCTGTAAACTAGTGAAACCGGTCTCTGTGGTAACGCTGATGTAACGGCTCTACTACGCACATGCATACGCCTATTACATTGGCTGTCAAAGTAGCCACACGCAAGTTAGAAGTTATAAGACAACATGCACGGTGTCACCACGACACTATCACAGTGATCAGTGGAAAGTCTCGTGCAGGGCTCGAATATAACACTCGCCAAATGCGGGTATATTTAGTCCAAGCGAGAAGTAAGTTATTGAGACCACCCGCGACATTGGCTGGGGAAAAATTTGTGCTCTGCCGACAAGAAAGCTTGTCATTTGCAATACTTGTAACCCTAAGCTTACACCAAAAGCTTCATGAACGTTAGTGGCATTCATTTTCGGTTTAAGTAAGGTTTTATGCATCAAATTGTACCGGAAGAGCTATCTACTAGGCTAAGTATCACCGCCGCCGTACAGAAAACCTTTCCATTTTCACAGTGTAAAAAGGGCCTTGGTATGGCAGCATTTACAAACTGGTGTCATCCTCTGACACTGGCACAGGAGCTCAGAAATGTATTCTACTGCTAAGAAAAAAACCTTAATGTACAGCAGTTGGTATAAAAATCCATGCACGATCACAGAAGCCTTAACCTCATGTGGATGTGCCGACAGTGTTGTAATTAATCAAAATTCCTCATGGGGGCAACCTATAGTTACACACTATAGCTTGAAGCCTTGCTCATTTAGGTGGTCAAACTTTTCCTGTCTAAAGCGTACCTGGTCAGAGCGGCTTGTGTCCTGGCTCCTCAGCTTCATGCGACCTGGAGTTGTAGCAGGGCTGGATGATGCAGAGGCAGTAGCAGCAGCAACAGCGGACTGGTCCCCCTGGCCCTTGTGCATGACTGGCGTGGCAGGAGCTGTTGCTGGAGAAGAGGTGCTGATGCCTACAGTGTTTGGAAAGACATCTCCATCGCCCAGCGTTCCCTCTATCTGGTAGAAGTTCCACAAGCCCACCTTGCGCATACAGTAGGAACAGGTGAGGATGGGCAAGTTCATGGCCTTCAGAGCGGGGCTAAGATGAGAGAAATTCCATGGCTCAGACATATTGATCGGGTAGAGGTACCAGCAAATGTTATTCCATGTTGCTCTGAGTTGTATAAGGTACATCCCTTATATTTCATGCAACCGAGTACATTATCAAGGATTATTGTCACATTGGAAATTAGCTTCTCGGTGTACTTACTCTAGTTAAAGGGAAATGGCAATTTTGTGTGTACTAGAAGATTTAACATTAAAACATTTCAAGTGAGGAGCCAAGCACAGCAGAAGAGAAAGCTCAAACTCACCTTGCAGCCCAGCCACAGAGAGAAACAATGCATGCAGCCACCTGGACAGCCAGAGGTTCAGAACATGGAGCCCCTGCCTTTCTTTTTTGTTCTTCCTCGATTAGCTGCAGTACAACACTGACAACATCCTCTGTCAGTGACTGTAAGGAAAAAGTGGATATGCATGGATTACATACAGTATGCACAACTAAAAAAACGTTTTTATTTACATTTAGGCAGAAACATTTTCATATAATAAAACCAATTATTCTTTCTATAATCCATTGGAAGTGTTCTTTTAAGACCTTCCAGTAATTTGCAAAATGTTCACTATGTTAACAAAGGGTTTCCTTTTTTTTTCAGTATTCAAAAAAAGTTAGTACTGGTCTTCTGCCTCACCATGGACTTTATCTGATCTGGCTTCATGGCTGGCAGCTGCTGTGCCAGGAGACAGGCGCTCTGGAAGCGCTCTAAGAAGGCAGTGAGAAGTACTGATGGTTCACAGGCTGGAACCAGCCAGAACCGCTCTGAAATGACATCAACATTCACCTTCAACATCATGGGGGGAGGGGGGGGGGGGGGGGAATCGGTTGAAATGATTTAATCATTCTTAATATATACATGCAATACAAAATGCTTGCGCCTACCAGGGCATGGAAAGTCAGGCCAGGGGCAAAACTTCTCATGCTGCGTCTGAAGCTGCCTCGATATCTCTGCAATGCGGGCTTCATCTATTAAGAGAAAAGGAGGAGATTTGCTTGACCTTTTGTTTTTGGCAGACTGGCAACAAAATTGTATCCTTGCCAAAATAAAGTGTGCCTGCCTGGGATTTGGCATTGTCTTTGTCTGATGCTTGAAGTTATAACTCACATTTTTCGTAGTCTAAAGTTGGTTGTAGTGTTGCACAGAGGAAAGCCTGGCAGCTGGAGCACTTGAGCATATCACAGCCAATGTTGATCCAGCCATATCTGGCGCACATCAGAGGGGACAGGACACGTGGTTTGCCTGCCCATTTCAAACAGTGCCACACTAAGGAAAATGTCACCCAAGACTCAAAACAAACATTGTCACATTTATTATTACCTGGACAGACAGTAGATTACTATGCATTTTTCAAACGGGGCATTTAAGTTGCAACATACAGTACGTGAACTATCAAAAACATTATACAAATTAGCTCCGTTATTAGTGTCATGCTTGTGTACTTTAAAATGACCCCCAGTTGTGTCATGCTGGGATCAAATGAGAAAATGGATATTGAATATGATTCCACTCTTGAGAAAAAGGCCTCTTTGTTCGTTGCCTCGCAAGGTGCTTGAGAATTGCTTTCCACTTCCAGAACTTTCCCATTTCCTTGTCCTCTGAAATGCACACAAAAAGGGAAAACATACAATTGATCATTATGTAAAATAAAGAACATGTTGAACTATGCTTGGCTAATTTCTCCAAACAAATTTGAAAAAAATACGTTGTTGGGGATGGGGAACATTTTAGAAAACTAAAGCAAACTTGAAAATATGTTCAACTGTATCAAACTTGCGTACTAAGGATAAAACAATAGAAGGTGTCTCCTTTTTTCCAAAGCTGCTTACAAAATGTGTTTGCTGTATTAATGCACGGAGGAAAGTCACAACTTTATGTATTTAACTTGGCCTCGGTGGCTGAGCAGAAAATGCTCCAGAAATGAAAAAGTGCTATGTTGCAAGAACACTTTGGGTCCACACCCCCTTATCTGTAGCCATGCACGGGGGCGATAGCACGGCTACCAAAGCAAAACTGACCGGTAGTAGATGGACTAAATAATAAGCGTAAGAAATGCCAGTGCTGTGCAAACTGTCGTTTCTGGCCTACTTAGCTCCCACATCTGTGTGGAGACATCATGTCCCCTTTTCAAATCACGCCGAGAGCAGGTGGCTATTATAGCAGAGCCGCCGAGCTAAGCGGCTAACCAAACTAGCTAATGAGAACTTCTCTCTCGCCTCCTGTATTAAACAAATGGCACGCGATCGTTAAAAAAAATGCACCTGTTGGATCCGATGTCTGGTGATGACACCCCACCACTGAGAAGTTCACGAACTTTCTCCGGAGATGCAAAAGAAGACTTTTGATGATTCGAGTTGCCGAGACGATCCCCACGACTGCTGCCGAGAGTCGCCATGATCGGCTCTGAAGTTCCCCGGAAAATAAAACCCTCAAACTAATGGTTCCGCTTACACAACACGGCCCTGAGCAATCGCGCAATCCGAACCACCCTGGCATCTGTCAACCTCCATGGAATTTCGAAGGTGTGATAGAGAGATGACAGAACACATTTATCCTAGTAGGCCTAGAGACTGAAGCTGAAAAATAACTTTTTATTTGTATGCGCATTGATATATATTGTTTAGCAGGGAGATGAAATACATCAGTTCTTTTATTCAGACCCTAATAACAAAAAAGTATTAGTACCTCAATGTGAAAACATTACATCACAAGTGAAAGTCAATGTTTGATCACCTGCTCAGTCGCATAATCCCACAGTCCCTCCACTCTCCCGTGTCCCCTGCTTAACCCTTTTTCTGATTGGTGGAACACTGAGTAGGCTACTTTTTTATTTCTAATCTTGATGGAGCATGTTTCAATTTGTATTGTTTTAATATAACAGACAGTTTGTTTAATAATTGGGTGCCATAATGTAATCATCTTGCAGCAAAATGGGTATGAATAACGTTATCTCTCCTTATCCTTTTGGAATGTATTGATGGCAGCATTTGTTCACCCCCTTTAAAAAGTTGAATACTGGAGTAAATACCAGGCAGGACCAGTTCTTCCCTGTAAGGGGCCCCTGGGCAAGGTACAATTTTTCCAACCCCCTGTGCAATGTGAATGTAATAGATAGTAGGGTATATAGCCTTATTCATAATTTGTTTGGTGCAACATGAGTATACAGTGTCAGCAATACAGTGCTGTTTTAGTCAGCAAACCAAGCCCATGTTGAATAATTGCATGACTATTTTTCATTACAGTTTTTCTCAGTTGCTTTGGTGCTTTTCTCAGATCAGAATGAAAATTCTCATAACTATTAGTTCAACCTCCGCAACATTTAGTCATTTGAGCACATCATGGTAGCAATTTCTCCTTCCTCTGAACAAATTGCAAATGCTTTTGGACATGTATCAGTTGCTTTCATACAATTCTCTGCTGTTTTATAACATTGTCATTTGCTTATGTCATGTCAGTCAAAATTAACTATACTTATGGATGCTGAATAGTCGTTCCCAATAAAACTAATAGTCTTCATTTCATTGCTTGAGTCATTACATAAACAATTGTTGAACTAGTTATCAAATTCTGTCAAGCAAATTTTATACCTTTCTTTATCATTTTTTACTGGAAATGTCTCCTAAATTGAACAACAGCTTTCACTCACGAGGAGGTGTGTGAAGTATTAGCCACTTGTTCACCGTCACTCAGGGATGAATCCCATGAACCCTCACTTGGCAAGCATATATGAACCGAGCAGGACATAGTGTGTATTTCTACAATTCTGTGACACAGAAATGGAAGGTCGGCATCGTGGAAGAGGATTGAGGATGCGGGGAGGAAGGGGAAGGGGACAAAACAGGGGAAGAGGGAGAAGAGGCCAAATGCATAGGCAGATTATAATGAAATTAGGGCTACAATTGTGGACCAAAGGGTGTTTTTTTATGTTTGTTCTAAATAAGTGACTGAAGTCTATTTTTCTTTTGCACAATGCTGTAGAATTGCAAAGAGCATATACAGTGAAAATGTGAAACGTATTCAGTGTCTTGTACTCACTTACTCCCCTAACTACAGCAATGTGTAACTTTACTGTAGTTTTCAAATGGCTGTACAAGTAGTGTATAGTGCTGTCTTGAGCATTTTCAGGTAGTGTCACCAAGTTCTGACCTTTTTTTGCATTGGAAAACACTGAGAGAATAAACTGTCATAAGGAAAACATGACAAAGCCATTTGACTATCTTGTTCATAAACGATGGTGTCAAGACTTCTCATTTTGATGACACTGGCAGTTTCATTGACATGAATACTTGCTTTTGAGGAATAGACTATCCATTTTGAGCAAGAGACGTATTGCACTAATTGTTTTGAGAAATGCACTGACTGCTGTGCAAATGTTAATAGTGATGTGAGAAAAGCACCAAAGCGACTGAGAAAAACTGTATGTATGGCTATTAAAAATTTTACATTCATCATTCTAAATTGTTTCTCACACTATCATGTTTTTAGTCCTAAATGAATTGATAAAAGTATAAAAGTATTTATAGTTTTCAACAGAATTACACATTTGATCAGATCTAAAACACAATGAAAAATTATAAAATCTATAGAACAAAATAAAACACATTTAATTGATGGATAGATAGATAGATAGATAGATAGATAGATAGATAGATAGATAGATAGATAGATAGATAGATAGATAGATAGATAGATAGATAGATAGATAGATAGATAGACCACGTTGGATATAGATGTATATGACAGTATACAATATATAAATTTATAAGAATGACAGCCAGGTGTAGTCCTACATTGCATAAGGATATTCAAAGAAGTCCATATGTTGGAGTTTTTTAGTCTTTTTGTTAATGGAGTTTTATATAGTTCAGCCAAAGGACAAATACATTTTTTTTTACTACTAAATTTACATTAATGAATGTGACATTTTGCCAGTAGAATTAATACATGTAATATCCTACGTATCTTCTTTCTGAAAAATATAAATAACCATAATTCTCCCACATTAACCATAATCTAACTATATGGCTACTGACTGTTATGGAAATTTGATATATCCAAAACCTTGTAAGAAAAAGAACCAAAACTCAACTGAGTTTTAAGTATTTTAATAAAAAGGATAAAACAAACAGAGTCAAAAACAAAACTGTTCAGCAGAGCAGGGTCAACTACTTCACCTAAAGTTGGTTTAAGAGATTGACAACATTCGGTTTGCCAGCCAGAATATTTATACTGGGGTTTAATCAATTAGTTCATTTACTAATAACATCACCTCACAAGGTGGAAACACGTGACAGATAAGGAAATCAGTCACCGTTCAGGGTTCAGGACTTCACTGTTTTCACTTATCAACCATTCAGAAAGACAACGTGTCACAAGACAGTAAACAATGGGGATAATTCAAATAGACTGGAAAAAACCACAGGAAATAATTTTTCCATCACACTGACATTTTGCCAGCAGCGATATCCACATTAACCCATTAATTTCTAGCGCCTCCGGGTCCCTACCACATGGACCTATGGGTTCCTGGCTGGCACCATGGGCCCCGGCCCCCACTGTTGATGTTTTGTAAGCACGCGCAGTCCCGCCCATCTGTAATGACGCAACTTCCTAATAACAAGCCCTCTGATTGGTCGAGGAGTCTCACGGCCGGGGTTAACATTTGTAAATGGCTTCAGAGTGACTGAGATGTTGAGTGAGTTATAATGTTTTATCAGCGTTAAAGCAAATGTTGTTTTTAGTCAATGTGACGTTCTCCGGGACTGGATTCTAACGGGGACACGATGTCGGAAGCTGAAGGCACTCGCAGTCTGGACCTGCTGAATAAATTCGAGAAACTGGCATGCAGGCCGCCGCGCGACGAGACGTTAGCAGGTCGGTCAACAACATTAGCTGCAATGCTAACGACAGCTTTTAACTTCAAGTCGGCACATTTCACCAGTATAATAAACACTGCTGGACCCAGATCAGCTGCCCCACATACAGTGTCAGCTTTTGAGGTTAACGGTTTAAACATTGCCCTGCCCTTACTGGTGACATTGCTAAGTCGTGTGAGGTTCAAGCTAGCAACATCTGCTTGTTTATCTTTTGACAGCTTGCTAGCAATCGAATCAGATATATTTTCCATTTCTAACATGGGGAAACTATGCTTCTCAGTGCTGTTAACTGCACCACGTTCTTGTAAATTAAAATGATAAGCTCATTAAAGGATGAGTAATTGGTAACCATTATTCGCAGAACGTGGTACTCTGTAGACAAAATATATTGCGATGCTCCATCATGTGTGAAGACAAAGCCAAGAAGGATTGATTGATTCCTCTTCTATTTTAAAACGTTTCTTATTTAGATGTTAGTATTGGATTGCAGTGCTGTGTTAAATATTCAGTGACGGTCCTGATTCTGTTTTGTGTGTCACACAGATTCAGTCTAGCTAAAGTCATGCACACCTGGGGCCCAGCTATGTATCATACAGTGTCGACTTACAGTCTTTTTTGCTGATATGGACATGCAGCTACAAAAAATGTCCGATGACTGATATTTAATATAGAAAACTGCTTAAGGAATTTATTTAACCTTTTCTGTGATACTTTAGTTCTTTATTTAAGATTTCAGAGTTCAAAATCAACTCAGCCTTATCACAATAGTCACTCTTAAGACCAATCACATCATGTTCCAGGCATGTTGGTAGAAGTTTGTGCATGTCTCACGTGTCAGAAGTGAAAAAGATTATAATTTCAAGCATGTAGTAGTCATTCTTTTTTCTTGACACATTAGTAGCTGTTAATTTGGAAGGGCTGCTCTTTCAAGTTGTGATCATGTTTAGCTGATAACATGTATCTTCCTCTTCAGTTTGTATGCCATTTTTCAAAGTATTTTGGACAAATGCATCTACTGAAGGAATACAAATGAATGATGGAAGCACCTGGACAAGCCTGTGCCAGTGAATTATGGTCCACTAAGATTCTGAACTAACTGGCATTAGGTTTATTTCAGTGTGGATGTTTGTCTCCTCATTATTAAAAAAAAAAAGCATTGGTTGGCTGAAACACCAGTGTGGAGAGATGGGTAGGCCTTAGTGCTATTCTTAGTACGTTGAACAGAAGTACAGAATTTGATTTGGCTTGATGTGCTCTGTATTCTGACATCATGCTTCCGCTTATAGTAACTTTTTAAACCCCAAGGGCCAAAGCATCTCTATTTCAAATGGTGATGTTTTGTTTCCTGATGTTTGCATAGGAGGCTTTATAAAGTGAAGCTTTGAGCCTTGCAGGTAACACTTCGATTCTACATTTTAACTGCTACAACACTATTTATTATGAAATATTAATACAGTGCTTGATCATGTAACATAATTGTTCTCCCACAGCTTTAGTGTGAGTGCCTTTCTGTGTGGACTGCAGCGCACCATATATAGGCTGTATACAGCATAATGATGCCTGTTCCTTCAGTATAATTTAAGGTTTTTACAGTTTATTGCCTTGAAGCAGTTGTATTCCATATCAATTTCACTGGGCGTCAACACAATGGACAAAGAAATGCGGTTGCAGAGAAATGTATCCTTCACCAGCGCAGTGCCACTGGTTAAGCTCTTGATTCTAGAGCTGTCAAAGTTGGACACGTGCTGTCCGAGCAACATGTTAGACCTCTCTTTTTATTCTTCTAACTAGAACACCTTGTGTCGAAGATAACTCCTCACAGCTAGGATATCCTGGGGCTTATTTCACAGCCATGTTGGGAAACTTTAGATTTAGAACGGCACAGTGTTGTAAATGTGTTTGTTTGTGTCTTAGCCTTAGTGTGCCATTTGAAAAGAACTTTGTTCTTTCCTCTCCAGGTCTTCGTACTCCCCCTGCCCGCAGTGGGCATCGCTGTGTTGCTGACAACACTAACCTGTATGTGTTTGGAGGGTACAACCCCGACTACGATGAGTCCGGAGGCTCGGAGAATGAAGACTACCCTCTGTTCAGAGAGCTTTGGAGGTACCACTTTGCCACAGGCTGCTGGCAGCAGATTCGAACCGAGGGCTATATGCCCACAGAGCTGGCGTCTATGTCAGGTGAAACATATCTAAATAGTTTTGAACATTTTGATACTTAATCGCACTTGAACTTAATAATATTTAGTACACAATATTTAAATATGTGAATGTAAATTGATTGTGGTGTCGCTGTGCTTCTTCAGCTGTTTTGCACGGCAACAACCTGCTGGTGTTTGGCGGCACCGGGATCCCCTTTGGTGAAAATAATGGAAACGACGTCCATGTTTGTAACGTGAAGTACAAGCGATGGTCACTGCTCAACTGTCGGGGGAAGAAGCCCAACAGAATCTATGGACAGGTAGCCTCATCAACCACTCTGTCATTCCACTGCCAAATTTAATTCTGGGATTTTAAATATTGTAGAGAACCATATCCAGCTGACACACACAGTCTTAAACTTAGATATTCCAAGAACTGCTTCTTACTAGGATGAATTCTTTCTTTATTTTTTTTCCTTCAGGCAATGGTTATTATTAATGGCTTCCTGTACGTGTTTGGAGGGACAACAGGTTACATCTACAGCACAGATCTACACAGGCTGGACCTGACCACTAGGGAGTGGATCCACCTCAAGCCCAACAACCCTCCTGATGACCTGCCTGAAGAACGGTACGCCTTTATGACAACGACACATGCTACAGCTTCAAAACCAAGATGGTGGTGCTTCTTTTCAGCATAGACAAAATTCCTTGACGTGTGCGTGTGCGTGTGCGTGTGCGTGCGCGTGCGTGCGTGTGTGTGTGTGTGTGTGTGTGTGTGTGTCACAGGTACAGACATGAAATAGCACATGACGGACAGAGGATCTACATTCTGGGAGGAGGCACGTCCTGGACATCTTACCCTCTGGACAAGGTACTACACGACTAAGAGTACACTCAACACATCAGCCATCATTTAAAATTCAAAATGGTTCTCTAATAAATTTGAATAACTTAAAGTTGTATGTCAGCTGAAGCACACCTTGTAGTTTGCCGAGTAATATGAAAACATTTTTAAGAGAAGAGAATTTTCTACAGATATTTTACAAATATAGTAAAGTGAAAAAATGATCTCCACACATACCCAAAATGATAGCATTATGTATACTTTATTAGGGGCAGTAGGGTACTCTGTATTATTTCCGAATATAAGATGTTTTTTTTTTTTTGTATTTGCTTACATTAGTGCAGTCAATGTTCACATAAAAAATGTGCCACAATAGTTATTTCAGCTATCAGACTGTCATCAGTGGCCAACATATTTTACCAATATGAGGATCTTCATCACTGCACCAAACACCCACACATTAGACTCGCAGTAAACGTTGTGTCTTTTTAATAGATACATGCTTACAATCTGGAGACCAATTCTTGGGAGGAGATTACAACTAAACCTCATGACAAAATAGGTCTGTAGTCTGCACCTCATCATTAACTAAGCATGTTTGGTTTCTCTTCACAATCTTTTCTATAATGCCTGTTGTTTTTGCTGACAGGGTATCCTGCGCCTAGGAGATGCCATAGCTGTGTACAAATTCGAAATGGTACGGATTTTTTTCGATAATGTTGTACCAGCCAACCAATGGTATCTGGTAAAAATCATACATCTATTATCCTGACATCATTTGTTTAAACCTTGATTTTTCTCTGTTGTAGATGTATTTATCTGTGGAGGCTACAACGGGGAAATAATATTAGCTGACCTGTGGAAGATCAACCTGCATACTTTCCAGTGGAGTAAACTACCAGCATTGATGCCTGAGCCTGCCTACTTCCACTGTGCAGCTGTCACCCCAGTTAGTAAAAACAAAACTCTTTCTAGCCACTCTACTAATATACATTTGATTGAGAGGTCTGCGCGGCCTGATTTTTATTAAATTTAATTAACTAAAAAGGGTACTTTTGAAATGCACATTGTAGCTGTTTGGTTGCATGTTACTTAATTCATTATAATTATTTACTATAACATGGCAACACATGTTGCAGGCTGGGAATTAAATTAAAATTGGAAAATAATTGGTCAGTCACAGTGTAAGCCCCAGCTAATTTGCATATTAAACTGCACTGCATATAATTAACATGTTTCTGTCTCTCCTCCCCTTCTCTCTGTCCCTAGGCTGGCTGCATGTACATCCATGGTGGCGTGGTGAACATCCAAGAGAACAAGAGAACTGGCTCTCTGTTTAAGATCTGGCTGGGAGTGCCCAGCCTGCTGGAGCTATGCTGGGAGAAGCTCCTCAAGGCCTTTCCTCATCTGACTACACTTCCCACAATGCAGCTGCTCAACCTGGGCCTCACACAGGAACTCATTGAACGCTTGAAATAGGCCGCTTGGTGGAGGATGGACAAATTGATGGGGATGGGGATGCGCAGTACCGGGAGGAGACGAAATAGCACAGAAATTAATTCACGGCTAAACTCTCTGGAAAATGCCCTCCCACATCCCCCTGCCTAACGTAGCCCCGCCTTAAGACCAAAAACAATGGGATGCCTTTTTTCGTTAGTTAGTCTTATTTTCTTTCAGTGATGACAAAGAAAAATACACGTGGAATGTTTTATGGATTTTACTCAACTCCCCCACCACCACCACCACCACCACCAACACAGTTGCTTACATGATGCCTTTGTGTACGATTTCCTGCTTCTCATCCTCCGAACTGGAAATACCTTATTTTGACATCTCAAAGTTTTCAAAGACTGTCCTCTGCCAATTTTCTTTTTAAATCCACTTTCTCCAGTACTTTTAACATTTCTGTGCAAAGAAAGAATGCATGTGTATTTATTTGAAAGACTAAATCAAGATTTTCAGGGGGTATTCTCATCATCTGATATTGCTGTTTGCACACTTTGTCTTGAATATTTGTGGACATTAACTTTTTTTTTATGGATCCTATAAGCAAAGTAATTTTTTCAGTCTGAAAGGTGTCGGACTGCAGCTATGCTAAAAGGACCATGCCAGTGTTTTTGCACATTTTAGCCAATTTAATTCAAATCTCTTTAGATTTGTTTTTATGTTTTTGAAATTCTTCCAGGGAGCCTTTATATTTAAGTTTTCAATACTTTATGGTGTGAAAACCAACTTCCAGAAGCTTGAAACTTGCTTTAGTTACATGGTCGATCACACTGATACTCGTGTTTTTATTGTTGATGTTATGTTTTCCTTACGTAACTCAGACATAAAAATGTGGACATGGTGTTCACTGTGGGGGTCTTAACGAGCTGTTTTTGAATGGAAAGCAGTATCTGCCTGGAAGTATGGGTAAAACATAACATTTTTAACACATGCCTTAAAAATGGCCATCTAATTTGTTCCAAAATGATCTAAAACCTGCAGAAACACTGTATGCTCTTAATTAGTGTGTGAAGAAAAGGTTCAATGCTGGGTTTGCCTGTTTCTGAGCCCTTGTTGTTTTCCATTATGCATTATGTTAAAGCCTAGTCTGGATGTGTACGAAAAAAAAGTCAAAGGAAGTTGGGTATCTTTCAAAATGATTTAATTTCTATATGTTTGCTTGCAGCTCTCACTTGTAAACCAAACCATACAACACATCACTGTGAATTTGGTGCTCTTTAAAACATTAATTTTAAAATGCTTTTATTCAAATAAAGACTTAGTTCTGTTCAGACCTTTACTCCCCATTTGCTGATGCCATTGACAATGCTTTTGCACAAGGGGTTGCTTTAGTAGCAAGCGTATACAAACATTTGTTAATGCTGCAGTGCCTTTTTCAAATGTTCAAATGAAATTTCACAAATACAGGCAGTATAAGATCTTTGCATGTTTAGACAACGATTTTAAGTTGAAAATTGTGTTTAAGTAAGTTAACATTTAACCACTTTCAACAAGCCATTACATTAGAATCATTCATGTAAGTGGTAATACAAACAAAATTACAAATTTTTGTATCCTGTTTCAAGGATGCTCAAGCTGTGCATTGTTCCTGCTTATGGCCAGACATAATGGACTTCAGGACAGGATGCAGAATGTTAAGCCTTCTGGGGTATTAATCACTCACATGTCAATACAGGTGTTTACTTAATGTATTCAACTGCTGCCAAATAATGTTGCATTATGAACAAAGTGTGATCAGAAGGACAAATGAGGTTAGTTGAGACCCCCGCCTGCACTTCTTTGCCCTTTACTTTTGTTCTGCCTAACAAACTACTTTGTGCATGATTTCATTACGTGCTTTTTTTTATAAACTTTGGGAAATAATTCTGAAAGGTGACCACTACAATTGTTGTACAATAGACATGTGTGAATGTTGTGTTGGAGTACTGTCAATAAAGTGTTCTGTAAATAGAACTCCGTTACCCCATTGCTTTTGCTTGACTAATGATAATGGTATATAACAAATGTGTTATTCAAGGCATCTTGGCATGAACTGCGGTGGCCGCATGTACTCTGAGAATGCACGCTAGATCAAGGTTATAACATGCATGCCTTTTGTCCTGTTAGTAAATGTCACTTTATAAATTCATAGAGCCAAGATATAAAAATGTAGCAGAAATTCAAATCCTATAGAAATAGTGTCAAAATAATGTCGGTAGTGAAAACCTGGCTGATATAACTGTCTAATTTTAAAGAAAGGTTTTATAAATTGACTTATGTACAATACAACTACATACTAATGAACCCAAACTAAATGTACATTTTCAAGAATGGGCAAAACAATTCAAACATATTCTCTTACAAAAACAAGATGAAGGATTAATGCTTTTCTTTTTTAATAGTAGCATCGCATTTTGGAGCATTAGGAATTTTCTTGGCCAGCAGATCAACAAGAGCGTGGAGATGGAGCGAAGAAGTAAAGGGCCAAAAGGATGAGGTAGACCACCACTAGAGCAGTGCCTGCAAAACAAAACACAGATACAGATCTACTTGTTAATTCAAGTATAGCTACACTTTTCCACTCAAAGATAATATATATATTAGAAAACAGGTCATGGGGACATATCATGTTACCCGGTACCTTAGGAACATGCATAGTTTAAGCGTTAGATAATCTTTCCCCTCCCCCGAACACAGCTAGTTATTTTGTTGGTCTCTCTGAATTGATGAAGCTTTTTGCACTGACTTACCCTGAAAGTAATCACATTTGCCATCCATGAAGATGTAGTTGACCAGAATGACACTGAAGATGCTGCACCAGAGATGAATATCATTGAACACAAGCACAAATCCAACATCCTGGGGGAAAAAGGGGGTTTGAAGTCATGATTGGAACAATTTAAATTATGGCAAAAGGCATCATTAAATAAATGCAACAAATAAACTGGGCACTTACAAAGCAGGCATTGAAGAGTATGAGCAGTGGAATCTGGATCATGCAGACCTGCACAGCAATGCAACTGCCTACTTCAAGGCTGTAGACCAAAAAAGTAACAGTTGAAATGTTTGTAACAATTCACCCATGTATCAATTTGTGAAAAAGATTGTGTGAAGTGTGAAGTTTAATGCTGTTTAAACTCATGTGAAAATGTATTTCACCTATGAGTTAAACTAGTCATTTCTCAAAATTGAGGAATGCCATTTTATAAAGTGTAATAATCCAGTCTGTGAAATAGAACTATACTCGTACCTCAGGCTGATGTTGTTTTGCAGTGCAAACTGCATTCCATTGACAATCTCAGGAAGCTCTGGCACCATGGCCAACACTGTGACACCAATGAATAACTGCCAAAGGGGGACAGCATTGGGTACCAAAAATCATTACATACTACATCCACTGAGGTTTCATAAAAAACAAACAAGCATCTTAACTCTTTTGTTGCAAACATCTTATTTGATTTAGTATAAAAAAGGGTATTCCAGGTTGTGTTTTTCGGGGTTTGCATTTTCTACCATATACTAGTATAGTCATATCAACCATGGATGAATGAAGCTTGGAATCTAAAGGAATTTTCCCCTTTCTGAGAAGGCAAATTGCATACCTGGGAGATGGAGGAATGGGTGAGCATGGGCCCGATGTTCTCTGTGGTGAGGTCAGCGCAGCAGGCCATCAACGCCGTGGCAACAATCAGCACTCCAAGAGCTCTCCACCTGGACCAGTGCACTACATGATGTCCTCCTGGGCACAGAAACACTATGAGCTCATGGATGTTGAACATTTGTGACTTACCTTACTGTTGAGGGAAATTTTGTCCTCCCCTTTCACATGTATCAAATCAGGTTCAAATAAGGTTTGAACTTTTTCCCTTATTTAAGTTCTTCACTCTTCCATCCTAAAGGGTTTTGGCATGCACGCACAGGCTCAACTTTACCTCGCTGCAAAAGGAAAGGCTTTTCATGCACAAACAGTTAATAAAGCAGGCAACAGGCAGTCAGTACATCCCAGTATAATTTCCCTTCACCCAAAAGATTAAAGAACACAACATGCATTCCCCACAGACTCCACACACACACAGACCTGTGGCAACCACCTGGCTGCTGGTAAAAATGTTGGAATTAATACACGCGTTGGCTCCGAGAAGACGGTCAGTGGTGCCCTCACCAGTGAGGTGGTAGGTGCTGGTGCCCTCTCTAGCGTACTGACCGTGTGCGTGGCCCCCATGGCCATCGCTGATGTGGATATCATAGATGTGGGAGTGGGTCTTCAGCGTGAAGATCAGGCCGATCAGGTATGCAGAAGGCAGCAGCACAGCAATTGTGTAAACCAGTGGCCTAAAAACATATAATTTTTTTTCATATAAGAAATTAAAAAATATCGAGTTCTTTGCTCTGAACAACTGCCTGTGTGAAGCACTTGGACTTACTCAATTTGGGCCAGAACCAAATGTGGGTCAGTTTGAGTCTGTTAACAAAAAAATTGAGGTAAAATTAATCATCTTTTTTTACACACACACACACACACACACACACACACACACACACACACACACACACACACACACACACACCACACACACACACACACACACACACACACACACACACACACACACACACACACACACACACACACACACACACACACACACACACACACAAAGTGAAGTAGCGCACCGTGTCGTAGTGACAATCCTTGCAGACGAAGGGTACGCTGCCATTTCCTGGAATAATGGTGCAGCTTTCACACATCAGATTGCCGAATATCTTAGAGAAGAGGGTGGGAGCAAAAACACCTGGGGACAACATCATAATAACATGACAGGTCAAGTTATGAGTTTTAGTAATCTGTTGGTGGATGTTTTTAAATATTTGTTAAGGTGTACATTGCAGGTTCTAAGGGAGGGGAATTTGTTTACATTTCCAGAGCCTGCAGTTAGTTTACAAAACACATATTCACTACATGTCATTCTTAGTATAGAATAATTCTATCATCGTAAATCAAAGAAGGAATTTCTACGAGGCACCAGAACACAATACCAGAATATGTTTGTTAACTTAACTGTGGGCCCTGCTGCTGTAAACAACAACAACAGTGACACAGTTACTTTTCAGGAAGCCTTCTAACTTCTAACAGTGTTCCAGGGAACCAATTTTCCTGTGGGAGGAAGTTTGTTTATTCACTAATGAGAATATACCTTAGCAAATGTGAACTTCTCTGACACACATTAAGTTACATAGTGCACCTTTAAAAAGTGTACCTACGTAGTTGCCATAAATACCTCCTATGGAGATGAAGAGCAAAGCCGAGCTCACGCCTGCTGAACGACTGTTAAATCTCTGCTCCCGGTGTTTTATGCCGCCGATGATCATACAGATACCCTATGCAGTTGACACAGCGGTTAGGAATGATGCCAAGAAATTCAGAGAGACCAATCGCATTACAAGAAAGACTATGTATTCTATTGATATCTACACATGTTCAGTTGGAACTCACGGGTATGAAGAGAATACACCCGAGCAAGGTCCCAGTGAGTGCCGCTTTAACAATCTCTTCATAACATTTTGTGCCGGCACGCTGTCCCTGCAACAGTGCCGTGATGTAAAACGTCATCTCTGTGATGGAGCCAAACGTTGCGTTTACCACCGCTCCCACTGCAAAGTTACTCTGTGCAGAAATGCTGTTGGAATACACACAGGTTAGCACCAAGCATTAAATATACTGTACGTCAAAATTCATTGGGGGGAATATGACACTATACAAGTCTTTACTTTTTCCCCCCCCTTTAATTCACATACCTGGCAATACCCTTGCCGATATAGTAGGATAGAGGAATGATGGAGAAGATGGCTGTGGCAAACTTGGTCTCCGTGCTGAAGTATTTGTGCTCACGGTCAGTGTAGCCAATGATTAAAGTGAATACTACCAGGGGGAGCAGGTCTGTAAGGATCACAAACTTAAGGAGAACAAATGGGTGAACGGATTAGGATTGTATAAACTTTAAAATACATATATCAGTTGAGAAGAATGGATAGATACATTTCTTCAGCTATAAGCATTTGCTACTCTTTTGTAGGAGCATAATTGACATTGAGAATAAAATTCAGATGTTTTTCTGTCTCATGCACAGAACTCAACTATAATATATTTTGTGACTGCAGGAGCCTGGTATGTCACTATGTTAATGCCATCTAATAGTGACATGCGTGACCCCTGGCAATGCCCCTAGATCCAACCAAACGAAAAAAGGATACTGAGAGCTAAAATGTTAACTCCATGGACAGTGTATTTGTAGTAATACACATTGAAAGCATGATAACAGCATAAGATGACTCTGCTGCCGCACCAGTTTGTCTGCAAAAGAGAACAAAAACAATCAAGTTACACAATGAATGTATAGAATGTAAGCAGTCTGTTAAAGACAGGGTTTAAATAAGGATTTGTACACTGCAACAGCTGGTGCTATCAGTCACTTCAACATGTGGAGAACTTCAGTAACTTGCTACCATAGATAACACAAAGGATATACAAAGTATAAAGTGTAATACCTTGTGGAGGGAAGGTTTTGCGCACATTCCTTGCCTTGACAAACCTTCTGACTATTAGTCACTGATATTTCACAAAGCGACTCTGTACCTTTTCTAGTTTGTGAAAGTGGACTTCCTCTGGTGCCATGAGGAGGACAGTGGTCATTGTGCGAGCATTCATCTTAGATACAGGTATGGTGAAAACCAGCAGCCAGGAGAGCACACAGGCCAGGGAATGGACCACAGCTAGGATGGGATAACCCAGTATCAACCAAACATAAGTACTGACGCGACACTGCAGAGAAGGACAAATAAATAAATCAATATAAAAAAAATATAGAAATGTTACTAAACTGCCTTTGCACCAAGAGATTAAGAACTTCTCACCCAGTGCTTTGAAGTTTTTCTAAATGGTCGTTCTGGGACAGGAATCTCAATAGGGATTGGGGAAGACATCAGAAGGGGCGCGGAGTCCTTTTCCCTGACGGGGTCCTTACTGTCCTCGCTATCCCTCTCTTCAGGAATGACCTCACACTTGAAAGGCTTAATAATGGATCTCTTGACCAGATCACCCTCCTGAAAAATGGCAGAGTATACAACAGGATGAGGTGTACAATCACGTGTTGGAACCATCTAGATCGGTCCCTGCTACTTTTGCAATGAACCTTCAGTTTTTGTTGATTCTAGCTGCACCTTTGGACAAAAGCGGTATTTTCTTATGACACCAGCGCCCAAGCGCATTTCTGGCAGAATGTCCATTTGTTGAGGAAGCGAGTGAGGACTGTAGGATGCATTACGATTAGGTACTTTACTAATATGTTACTTTGTGAGATTAATAATGGCTATAGGACGAGGGTGAAGCAAAGTAAGCTTTGATTTAGTACCTTCGGGAAACTTTTTTTTTTAAAGATATTTTTTGGGCATTTTTGTGCTTTATTGATAGTGCAGAGAGACAGAGGTGAAATGGGGTAGAGAGGGGAGTGACATGCAGAGAACGACCGCGGGCGGGAATCGAACCCGGGTCTGCTGCTGGGCCCGGCCCGGGGGGGCCGCCCTACCAACTGAGCTAAGGGCGCCCCCTCCTTCGGGAAACATGATGTTCTGGTCTGCATGCAGTAAATCGGTTTGTCTAAGTTCCCGGGAAAGGCATTAATAATATGTATATCATAAAAAAGTTGTTTTCTCTGATGGTATTGTTTGCTGTTACAGGTAATTTATGATAATCAGAGGAAAAATGAGACTGCTTCATGAACATTTACAAGTTCCTCATAGTAGGTTTAAGTATGGACATCCAAAGACATAAAGGGTTCATTGAAAAAGGTGAAACTGTCTAACAAATTACCTTGTCTAACGACTTCCCAAAAGGCCAGATAAAGTACCACGCCATCTTTAAACAAAGTTTGCCTAAAAAATACAAAATAGCATGAAATTTCACATGAAATTAAAACTTCAACGACTCTTTGAGTGATGCTGCTATTTTATAGGACACATACCATAAGGGGCACCCAAGATTGTTAGAAACATCACAAGACAAATGAGGAGGTAGACCAAAGATATCCACCATCCAAATAAAAATACATATGCTATGTTCCCAAAGGTGAGCACTGAGCCTGAAAGAGAGAAGAGAACATAAGTAAGTTATTGTTTACCTGTAACAACCCCATATTTACCTGTATGAGCATAAAGCTCAAAAAGGATGGAAGAATATACCTTCTTGAGGTTTAACAATGCTGAGATCAGAGTGGAGCTCTTTGATGATGTCTGATTGGTCCTCGATGGGCCTCTCCGTTACATTCCCTTTCCACTTTCTGAAACCAAACTGAAAAAGAGTGTGATTTTAGATTTGGGACTATTAAGTTTAATGTAGTGCCCCCCCTCCAAGTCATGCAGGTACCCTTTGGAATACCTTTGTGGCCTCAGTGGTGACACCGGCACCACCCATTGAAAACCACTTATTTGAACCACAAAAGGGAAGCAATAACGCTTGCTTTTCCCCCCCATCTGCATTTTCAAATGTCCGAACGGCTTTTCAAATTCCTAATTCGATAAAACTGGAAAAAAGTGGGAAAGGATTTGGAGTTATAGCACACCTTGTAGTTGTTGGCCTCCCTGTGTGCCTCCACCTCATTATCAACTCTGATTGTAGTCTTTGTGGTGCCGTCGTGCCAGCCCTCTTCTCCACAACGCGACGGAGTAGAACGGGCTTCTCGTGACGGAGTGGACTGGACTGAGGTGCCGTGTCCTCCTGCAACAAAAAAATACCAACTGTGCTTATCGTTGATGTTTTCATTTAACAAGTTAGGAGATCTGCTGTTGAGGTTTCCAATTAAACTATGGTTGTTTGAAGTTTTTTTGTGATATCAACTAAGGTCTCCTTTACCTCTGGGGACGGTGAGGAAAGATTTGGGTGTGAAGGTGCAGAAGTGATGGGCAGAAACCTCTGGAGAGAGCATGCCCTCTGCGCCTAGTTCCGGATGCTGGGGGCCTACAGAGGACCAATCGCTTGTGGACATTTGCCGTCGAAACCTGTGATGCTGGTCATTTTCGACACAGTTCTCTGAATAAGGAGAAAGAGAGAGAGAGAGAGAGAGATCGATAGATAGATAATGGAGAACAGTCAATATCTTGTCATGGTTTGAATGTTTTGCAGAGTTGGGCTGAATCAATGCTGGAGTTAATGTATTGCATTAGGACCCAGAGGGATGTCATACTGTCATGGCACTGAAAAGGTGTGGAGGTTGGTTGACAGACGTCCATGACCAACGCCCTCGGCAGTGTGTGACTAACAAAAACCTCCTGAGAGTCATGCAGGGTCCTCCCCCCCACTCCACCCTGTCAACTGCTGTCTACCAAGACAGATTACATTATGAATGCATTGCAACGCACACAGAGATAAGAAAACACAGCCGACTCTGCTAGGCTTTGGAAACAAAAATAGAAACCTGTTGGTTTTACTGTGTATAGTCCATCTGCCTATAATGTTTTTCAGGAGAATCTCACTTTCTACTCCTTATCACCACCCATGTCTGATAAACATGTGAAGTAGAAGTGAAGGATTTAATGTATAGATTTTGGTAACAAACAAAGCAAGCCAATTTATTATAGGCATATGCTATTCAAAGTGCTTTACATAGAACTCAAACTATAAAAGATGATGACAAAGAAAAACAGAACAAAGAAAACAAAACATAAGAAACAATTTGGTAGCAACTTGAATTTGGCTGCAACAGCTATAGGTTGTGGGGAGATGACAGAACGGTCTTAGCTGGGGGATATTGGTCGGGAACAATCCCCATTAAAAGAAGACTGCGTGTTTTAGAAGCCATGCTTTACACACAATTCTCAGCTGTCAAAACTTTAGCAACCAGTAGCCTATAATAACCTACCAAATGTGACCTCGTTAGCGTTAAGAAGTATATACTGACTTCCAAACAGTTCTTCGAGGACTAAAGGAACTTTATGTGGGTCGACAGTCAATTAGAAATGAAGAAGCGAAATGTTTTTAAATCTCCCAGTTTAGTTAAAATTAGGCGGGAGGGGTGATTTTGATGAACGCACCCGAGACAAATTTGAAATGCAAGGAGGAATATGGGGAAAACAAATAAATTAAAAGAAGATAAAGAGAAAGCAATGACAAAAGTTTGTCATTTTACGATAGTGTTGGGTTTTGGAATCCGTTGTGAGGGTTCAAACGCGTGAGTGAAGTGGGGAAATGGAGGTCACGCGACAAAAGGTAGAAATGTTTGGTCTCACTCACCTGCGTGGTCAGTCGCAGATCTTCTCCGCAGGTTATCCGCATCACCCGGCACCAGCAACGAGTTTTTCTGAGACATTGTATCGGTTGTGTAGCCTACTGTACATTAAAGGGTTCGTCTCTCCTCTTTGTATGGAGCCGTCGAGCTGTCACTGACTGGTCGCTCACAACAGGCCGTCTGACCCCCAACAAAGAAGCCGAAGAGGAGGGTTCGGGGTGGAGTAGCAAGGGAGATTTCAAACCTCACTAATTTAACCTAGCCTACTCCTAAACACTTGCTTTTTTCCTTCTTATGTTTTTCGTGTCTTTGCCATGGTCGTAAAATAAATACTGATTTCATTTTACATGTAAGCTTTTAACTATAGAAATGTACAAAAATCCTCATTCACATCGTGAATTTAGTTAAATTGTATTTGTATAAAAGAAAGTGTAACTTGGAAAACAGGCAAAAGGTAAAAACCTATTTTATTGTTTAGCTGAGTTTTTATTTATTGAAATGGTTAAGAGTTGTTGAGTATTCTGTAAAAAACATTGAGTATTGGTAAACTTTGTTAAATGAGCTTAATCTGGGTTTTTTCAGAATCCGTTTTTTTTTTAATTGTTTTGGACAATGGGATGCTTAGCTCGTTTAATCAAATGCAATAGTATTAGCCTACATGGGAGGTAGAAACAGGCCCGGTTCTAGACAGTTAGGTTAGGGTGGGCCTGTAGAAATTTTAGGTGGGCACACTGGGAAGAGAGACCGAATTTTTTTGCCCTTGTAAGATCTCTGCGTCTGCTTTTTGGCACATTTACTGTGAATTGTGTAGAACACAATATGCAAATATACTTTGAGTGTTGCTGTGTGGGAGATTTGATTCTTGCACATTTCTTTTCCAAAATGTTTATGAATAACATATAATATACATTATATACAACATAATGTATCTTTTTTATTGTGAGAGGAACGAAGCAGAAGAACTCTGTTGTCCAGTTATCTTTTTTTCCACAGACGAGGCTGAAATAGGCTATAGACTACAGTATACACAGTGCATGGGCAACTGAGGGCAGCCCCATTTTCAAATATTTTTAAATAAACTCAATACACACTGTGCATGCCATGGACTTGAACGTGACGTGATCAGTTAACATCGGATTACCTCCCAGATGAACTGATTCAATTATTAAGCTATTAACTATCTACCAAAACATTGTATTCCTTTTATTGTATAATTTACATTTCCATAATATGATGTTGATATCAAACACACAAACTAAAAAAAAAACTAAATACAATTTTTTTAGGGGGGGGAGGGGGCCTGGCAGTCGGGACCCTTAACAACCGCTCATTTCGCTTATGCCTCGGGCCGACTCTGCTGACCAGTGACCACTATACGCGGGTGGGTAACTTGGAGGTAGGCTGTCCTGCCTACCCAATAATACAATTAGAAGCAATGCATGGTAATGGTATATTATTTAGTATAAATTAATTGTCTGAATTTTATTTCACATTTTCTTGGACAGCGAATGAACAGGTCTGTCCGATAGTGGGTCTGGACTTCCACCTAAAAAAAAGGTACCGCCGGCCCTGGGTACAAACTGTGGCGAGTGCGACTGTTTGACAATACTTTAAAACAACCACGCAGGAAAAAAAAGTGTAGGGTAACTTTTATTTACATATAAAAACAAAAAAGTACATCTGCCAAGTCAAAGTGACAGTAAACTTTTCTTTCTGTTTGTATAGTTTGGAGTCACATCACAGAAAGAAACACAACGCTTGCTGGTAGACCATAATCTTTTAGACTGCTTATATGAAGATTAATTTAAAATGTATAACTTCTCATAGCATGAAAAGTGAAACAGGAGTTTTCCAAAGTAATCTTCATTTCATTTTTTAAAACTCTTTTTTAATAAACTTTTTTTGTGTGGATATCAGCTGTGTTTTATTTTGCTGCCAAACTGTCTATATTGTTGAATCCATAGAGTTGTGGTAGGTAACTTCTAATAATAACATAAATAAATCTCTATCATACCTCAAACATAACTAACCAGACACATATATTAGACAAAATCATTTGTGTCGGTAAGAAAGCGCTCTATCACAGCCTACTCCAGCATCATTTATCCACACAGAGTGTAAAATGAAAATACTAGTTGATATTTGGTTACAGCACAAGTACAGTGACAACTTTTTTGTATAGCATAGTTGACTCTTCCCTTTTTCTGTCGCATCAGCAGAGTAATCAAGTGACTTGATATATAAATCTGTACAAATAATACCCTTATTGAGTAATCTATGAACAGCCTATGTACAGTACATACATTGAGAAAGACAGACTTAGAAATAAAGGTGTTTAGATGTGACTTCTAAGCCCACAGCAGTCTAAAAATACAATGTACAAAAATATTTTCAAACTGGACCTAAGAAGAAGAAAACACACATGAATGTCAGTTCAGATTGAATATATACATCAGATAAACAATAGAAGAAATACTGCTGGAGAAAAAAAACACATTTAAAAGAAATGTTTCTACAAGGAGAAAAGCTCATTCAGGAAAAACAATGGCAACTTCATTCATTTCAGTCTTTTTCTTCAGATAAACAGTATGCTCATTGTTGGTTTATAGCAATGCACTGTACAAATACCTAGTATGCTTTTGGACTCTGTTACTTTTTGAATATTAGCTGATTAAAAAGTACTGAAAAATACTTGATGTCCAAATAGCTTTTTGGAAAAACCAGTGAAAATCTGCTTCCACAGGTTTCCAACCAGATAGGGCAGGAAAACACAGTTTCTACGCTCAAAATGACACTGACACATGACATACATGTAACTATTATCTTTACAGATGTCAATAAAATGAGAGAAAGTAAGGACACGTTAAATTGGGGTTATTCCATTTGAATCTGAAGTAAATTATCATCGAGTCCGGCATTTCACCACCTTAAACAAGGCACCTGTTGAGTACTGAATGAGTTATCTTATACATCTTGTACATACACATGTATCAGAAACTCTTAAAGAAACCTCTCTAAAGTCACTTGGCAATATTTTCTGTGAGATAATGGTTAGTACTGCAAGTTAACTGTACATAAACACAACAAGAGATGAATGGCTAAATAGTATGGGGAAGAGAGAAATGCAATATTAAAATATATTACAAAAATAACTGGGTTACAGTTTATTTGCAAGTAGCCCATTTTCATTTTATTTTTTTAAACCTGTATTGTTTACTGCTTCAGACTGGTTTTACTGTCCAGGTTTAGAATGTAAAATACGTATGACACAAGCAGTCAAAGAATAAGAATATAACTGGCTTTCAAAAGGCTGGCTTTTTATTGACCGCCTACATCTTCAAATGTCCACACTGGTCAATTCAAAAACAAGTTGAACGTGTCAATTAGTAACCCATTCACGACACCTTGACTTAGCCGGCTACGTTCAGAGTTTAATGCTGCTAATGAATGCATGGGGGGGGGGGTTCAGAGTAAAGAGATCTATTTCAAGCCATGTTAAGTTTAGCTGCCTCATTGGTCTTGTCATCTCGGAGTTGCCTTTGAAATTTTATTGGACACAAATAAAAGTATATAAAAAAATATTTTTTTCATTAACTTATTCACAACATATTTTTCACTTCATCCCTTTGCTTTTTTTCAAAGAAAAAAAAAGAAAAAAACTGACCAGCTTAGATCTATCTTGGCCTAAGGGCATTGGGAATTAGGTGCACATTTGTAAGAGTTTTGAAAGTATCCAGCACTTTTTATTTATAGCTAACTGTCTGGTGTACCGCAAAGCAGTATATTGGAGCTAATGCTCTTCAGAAGTCAGAGTCAGCATCCATGAGCTCTGCCTCCATTAAATTGGTCCGGGAGTGAATGGGTCCATAACCGGGCCTACGACCGGCCGGTACCCGAGTTACATGGGCCAGATCCATGTCTCCGGGGTAACGGGAGGATCCACGGGGCTGCCACGATGTGGAGGCTGAGGGGACGCAGCGCGGGCCTATACCCAGATTCTCTGGCCGGTCGTTGAGGGTTTGTGGGTTGGACAGTCGGCTGCGGCCATAGCTGTTCCAGCCGCTCTGGTATTGCGGGTAGGGACACCTCTCCTCACAGGAAATGGCTTGGGAGGGTTGGAATTCTTGGTAGGACCCTGGCAAGACTTCCTCCTCCAGCCTATGCTGCTGTTCCCGCAGATTAGCGACCAGACTGGGGTGGCATGGCAGTTTGGGCAGGCGAGGCACCGAGCTGTGACCAAACTCACGCTGGCGGTAGGCCTGGTGGTTAACCACCTCCTCGGCCGGACGCACCTCCTTCTTCCTCTTCTTCTTCTTCTTTTTCCTCTTGATCATCTCTGGTGAGATCTCAGCCTCCACCATCCACAGCCTGTTTCTCTCCTCTGGAGGCGGCACTGAGAGCAAAAATACAGCAAAAAATAAATTGTTGATCAACAGTCCTATTGATGAAGAAAACAGGAAAGGATGTAATCAAAGAGGGATTAAAGGTGAGGTCAGCAATCATGTAGAAAATGTTTTTGTCAAATCAGTGAATATCTTCTCACAATCCGCACAATAGGCTGTGTATAAAAACTGGATTTTTTTCAGCGCACACACACACACAGTACAGGCAGGTATCGGATGGTGAGGAGATATTCACTGATTTTGACAAAAATGGATTTGTCAACAAGCGTTCCCCAAAATTGCTGACTCTACCTTTAAAGGCAAGACATGGAGAAAGTAAGCAACATTTGAGATGCTCTTCATTTAGAGTAGTAGAGTTATTGCCTCTAGCTCTCACCTGGTGTACCAGTAGGAGTAACAGAGATGTCTTGAGGCAGGATGGCACCTCTTCTGGCCACCATCTTAGTCACATGCTGCGCCCAAGCTGATGACATGTCATTCGATGGCTCATTTAGTTCAAAATTGATTCCAGCTACGATTGAGAAGAAGACAAACCGTTAAATTCTCCAGTTATGAAAAAAGCTAAGGAGAGCTTTAAATCCAACGCGCTCTTAATGGCTCCCCTGCGATGCCTCAATAGCTCTGCCAGTCAGTCATTCAGTTCTTAGCTACAGATATAAAAGTTGTAACCGACCTTAAAGCCTCTGCTCTACAGAAAAGCAAATTAAAAATCTTTTCTGGCCAAGTTTGAAAGAAAAATAAAATAGTGTGGTTCACAATGTATCTACAATAACCATACCAACATGAGGTATTCACACCACTATATATTACCCAAATAAAATGCCTTGCAGTTTCGGTTGTTTACCACAAGGTAGAAGTATGCACACATCACAATACAATACAATAAAGCAAATACCCATGCACACTTTAGACCACATGTGTCAAACTCAAGGCCCGCGGGCCACCACACGTTTTGATCTGGCCCGCGAATCAATTCGGCCGTTTTTAATCAATTCTGAAAAAAATAAAAATAAATAAAAATTCTTCTTCATGGAGCCTGTGCCATATCCACACGTCGCATACGCTCCCAACTGTTAGGAAACGTACGTGGCTTACAGCTAGGAATGTCTGCAGAAAGTTCTACAGCTCAGGATTTTAAGCCATGAATTGATGAACTTGCATCTAAGAAGAGCTGTCAGTTTTCTGAGGGCTGATGTGGCCAAATAGCATGCAAATATTGATGATTGATTGTGTCAAGTGTCTAAGGCAGTGGTGTCAAACATCCGGCCCGCGACTTGTAGAGCACACATTTCTGAGCATTTAAAAAAAAAACTAAGTTAAATTAAAATTAAATTAAATTGGGAAAAACGTGTGCCTGTTGTATTCGTGTATTCAAATAAACAGTTGTTTATTTCATTAGTGCGTATTGGCATCTTTGAGCAAAATACCCCCAAAATATTTGCTGCGGCGCCCCGCGCCGCACCTCCTATTCCCATGGCCAGCAGCAACCTCTACTAAGACATTTCCTGGGGGCTACAGAGATCCCTTGTGATCCGTGATAATGTAGGTTACATATGTAGGCTGAGTTATAAAGCATATTACTGAAAAACAAAGCTAAAGATTTGGATTTGACATATGTACGTTATTTTGCCATTATTTTACTGGTCCGGCCCACTTGAGATCAGAGAGGCTGTATGTGGCCCTCGAACCAAAATGAGTTTGACACCCCTGCTTTAGACAATAATAATCTGTAATCTATCCTAAAACCCCAGTTATTCTTCATGAACACTCACCCACTGGCCCGTCATGTGACACGGTGTGCATGCTGAAGGACAGTTCCTTCTCCGGGTCTTTGTGGAGCTCCTTCCTCATGGCAAAAGCCTTGGCGATCATCTTGCTCTTCTTGATCCTCTTGGGTTCATCGTCACTGCGGCCGATAATTCTGAAACAGGAAACAGCAGGCAGGTTGAGAATTTTTTACGTCACTTTGGATGAGTCCGTCTTAAGCCTAAACTCAAAACAATCATAGGCTGCGTTCCAAATTGCATACTTTTACTTTTCTACATACTAAATCTGACCATTCAAATAATCTAGTTAGCATGCAGTAGGCATACAATTGGGACATACTTTTACTTATTTATTTCATCATAACATTGCGCCGTGATCTTGCCTTTTATACTGTATACGTTCCATCCCTGATTGTTTTCATACGGAGGCTTCGTCGATGTGACGTCACTTCCGGTGTGCACTGGATTGTGGGTCAGAATCCCCCAAATACCATGCTGTTTTCAACACTAAAAATCTCGGCCAGATGCAGTAGACATCCGGTCATTTTTAAGCATGCTGCATTTGACCACAATAATTCAGACATCCTACATCTTTTTTCTACCATACGAAATAGCAGAAAGTATGGGTATTGGAACGCAGGGAGGAACATTAATGTTAGGTTTCACGTTCCCCTTCGGGTGTTGCTTACTTGCACCAGGTCCGTTTCCAGATGAGGATGGTAGCCTTGGTCCACACCCAGGTACTCATAGCAATTCCCGTGCCAAACATGGAGAACAGGTTGATCTTCTCCACCATGAGGCTGGGCCGGTTCTTAATGTTGCATTCTGGGATGGGCTTGTTGGTCTGAGAGGCGATCGTCACGTTGGCTTCACACCTGTTAAAGATATGACAGGAGTAGGCGATTTACTCTACGTCTACACGATGCCACATTGGGCCTCCTACCACCTTCTGGCTAACATGACTGAGGTACATTCAAATGCTGGATCTAGTAAATAAAGTATTTTACACGTCCAGTGTCAACATTGTGGGGAAATAGGGCTGCATTCACAGGCGGTTGGAGCGGCGGTTTGGGAGTCTCAGCAGCATCAGTTTGTGGATTTTTCTGTGTGGAGGGGTTTAAGCCGAGACGTAATCCTGACGTGGGGCAGGTGTAAAAAACCTTTGCTAGTGCTCTACCTAGCAACATAAGTGACCAACCAAAGTGCAGCAGCTAAAGAGGAGACTTTAAAAAAACTTACAGCACGTATTCTCTGAAGCTCCTCTCCCATTCGGCCTGGTTGAAGAAGTCGTAGAAGTGGCAGCCAAAGGTGATTAGAACAAAGCCAAAAGCGAGGAATCCAAAAATTCCTAACAAAGCAGACACAGAACAATGATTATGGGAAAAATGTGGAATAATGTGTAAAATTATCGCAAAAAGTACAAAAGAAATTCTTGCTTATTTTTTGCTCTTTGCAGAGAAGTTAACTGGAGGCATAAGTTCAAAATGCCGTACCTAGTCTCAGCATGGTCTCGTTGATTTTGCTGGCCGCTTTCTCGCTCAGCAGTCCCGGGTGGTTGCTCTTGATTGAAAACAAAGTCATGACACCTGAAAAGACAATTGAATAAAGTCAGTATCTGTGAGAGCCTTCCATGGGGATGAATTAGTGGAGCACAGAGACATAGAGATTTGGATAGAACTGCTTTTCCAAGTATTGGTAAAGTTTATCACTGTACCCCGAATGAGGAAATAGCCGCCAACAACGAGCACCACCCCAATGGGAGCCAGCACAAAGCCAGCCCGGTATCTGTAGTTCTTGTAGCCCACAAAACAGATGCCGCTCACCGAGTCTCCGTCCACCTGCAGGAGCACAGCAGAGCCACAAACAAATGAGAAAAAAGGGAATGTTCGCTCTATTGAATGATATTGATATGAATTTTTCAACCCTCAGACCATGCCTCCCTGCCTACACACCTCGGCGATAGCCAAGATGGCCACAGTGAGGACGAATGGGATGGACCAGGTGACCATGTGGAAGTAGGAGGTTCTGCCAGATAGCGGCTGGTGCGTGGTGCCCAGGGCTTTGAAGGACGTGTGCCAGGCGTAGGTCAGCATGACAAACCAGATCACACCGGACATCAGGGAGTAGTACACAATGATGAAGATGGTGACACACGACAGCGTCTCCGAAGACCTTTAAAAACAGAGCAAGGTGGATGTGGTTTCTTATATAAAATAACAGATCATTTTGTCAATTGTCCAAAAAGATGTTGACATACGAGGGCTCCCCGAGTCGCATGGTGTTGTCGCTCTTGCACACAATCTCGTCACGGGCGCCGTCCAGGAACTGGGCCAGCCAGCCGATACTTCCCACGAAGAAACAGGCGTTGATGTAGAAGAGAATGACGGCCGGGTAGCGGTTGGAGTTCTTCCAGTCGGCGAGGAATGTGGCCTTGAAGAGGAGGACGGTTTGAAAGTTAGAAAGTGAGGTTAAACAGGGTTTTTTTTTCCAAAATTTCTACAAAATATGAAGGTTTCCATTTAAATATAGACCTTTATGATCAATACAGTTTCCTTGTTCAAAAGTCAACAGAGAGAATTGTGGGTGCGGTAGTCTTGTCTCACCAAGGTGAAAAAGGTACAGAGGAGGGTGATGGTGCCAAAGTAAGCGATGTAGGCGTGCATGTCGTTGTGCTCCTCCTCGGTGAACAGAGGGTTGTCACACTGGATGCCGCAGCCTTCCACATCCTTGTACCAGCTGGACTGGATGTCTGTCTTCACCAGCGGAGCTTCACACTGGCCTGATGTGTTGAACTTCAGCTTCTGCACCTCATTCTGCACACAGGAGGACGCAGTGGGGAAGATGAGCCTCTACTTCTAACTGTACACACTATGTAACTTTGGGTGTGTCAGAGAAGTGAACATTTTCTAAGATAAATTCTCAAAACTGAATAAACACACTTTCCTCACAGGCAAATGTGATCCCTGGAACACTGTTTGAAATTAGAAAAGTTACTGTTTCACTGTTGTTGTTTCCAGCAGCAGGGCCCACAGTTTGGTTTACAAACATAATCTAGTCTTAAGTTTGGTTCCATGTTCCTCAGAATAATTTAGTCTTGATTTATGGTGATAGAATTATTCAATACTAAGAATTTCATGTAGAGAAAATATGTTTTATAAACTAAGTGCAGGCTCTGAAAATGTGAACAAATCCCCCTCCTCCTGAAACTACATAGGACACCTTTAAATGCTAAAAAGCATCAAACGAATGTCACGTATTAACAAAGCTTACCGAACAGCCCAAGGGGAAATGGTCACATTTGAGGAAGTTGGGCCAGCCCCTCTCCTGGTCGACAATGCTACAAGGCTTGCGGGTAGCTGAACACAGGGTCTGGCTGGGCAGCTCCACTCGACCGTTCTCACATTTGGGCATGTAGATGGCACAGAGCAATGGCTGGATGACGGACCAGCAGCGAGGAGCGTTCCGCAAACCTTATAGAGTAAGGGGCAAAACATTCAAGTTACATGAGAAATGTACAACTGGATCAAAACAAGTATTTCTTTATCAGACAGATGGTGATCGAGCAATGAAATCTAACAAAGATGAGCACATAGTGCATGTACATAAGTTATGATAAACATGATAAAATCAGTTTTATTATAATTGACTGACTGACTGTTATCATCTTCCACCATCGTGCCAGCAATTTTTAAACTATGATTGTGAAATAATCGATCACTTGACCAACAGTAAAATTGATTGACAAAATCTCAGTAAAAAAATGCGAACCCCTTTGCATATTCCAGCTGCTCCAATGTGATGGTGTGTTGCTGTTTTCATATGATTCAGAAACAGAAGGCGACTGAGTATTTTCCAGGTTTTAAAAGTTGTTTGGACAAAAAGTAGCAATTTGTGAAATATGCTTTGTGCGCTGGGAGATTGCGATCAGCACTCTTTGCCATTTTTTGACATCCTTTGGGCACACGTGGGCACAAGTATTTAGAATAACACATGTCTTGAAAACACAAAGAATGTGAATATTTAATAAGGGATTGGGCCAGATGTATGATATATGTCATTATGTAAGAAACGTAATGCATCTCTGTGCTGTGATTCTGTACCTGGAGAGTAACAACAATTCTTCCAGGTTTGATGGCCTACTAACTGGCAAAAGCATAACATAAATATATATTACTGTGTAGTTTAAGCTCCAGCATTAAGGATTGATATACAAATGTATATGTTTAACAGAGTGTATTGGTCCCCCTATAAGGTTATCTGAGAGCCCTTGACTCCTGTGTGGCAGTGACCTGGTTCTGACAGGTCATTAGTGAGACGCTTGTGAATGTGAAAGTCCTCTTAAGGAATATCTAAAAACCCTTCTAGCGATAGTCTCCTATTGTTTCCTGGCTAACACCTACGGGTGATTCCCTTTGTTGCCTTTGATGGCTTTTAACCTTTATTATACTATCTATGCTTTTAACCAACACCTCCATTTCCGGTCGAAGCTGAGTGTTTGGGAGCTCTCATCGCAGACCATTGTCACAGCAATTAACATTATTATAGTGAATCTACCAAAACATCTGGACCACTCATCAAAGTGATACCACACTTAATAATGCATCTATTATATAATTGCTACAAAATAAAATGAAGACTGAGGTGTTTTATTTTATTTATTATTTTATCATTGTCACATTAGATGAGAAATATAAACTTTTCTGAGTTAACTACATTATCCCCATACTACTTCTACTGTGCAGTCAATAATGTGTATAAAAATTCACTTTAAAAATGTTATCATAATCACCCTATGTAGCCTATAGGCTGCTACATGTGTTGGCATTTTATCTCCTATGGTGCACTGTCAAAATTAGGAAACTACTGTTTTTCTGATTGAATTAAAAGATGATCACCACTCTTCTTCCTTAATGCATATTTTAGCTTTTTATTTGACCCATCAAAACTCACCGGACCACATGGTCAACTTTTCAAAAGCTTCTTCTTGAGTTTCGGAGTCCTCCGCCAGGACCAGAGACGTGTGCGTGTAGGGCAGAGGCGATCCCAGACATGTGCTGTATTTCAGTGCCTCGCAAGTCGTGGTTTTCTTGCATTTATCATCTAACAGTGTCCCGTTGGGAGACAACACTGCCCCGGAGCCGTGCAGCCAGGCAGCCCAGACGCACAGCATCCCGTACAATCCAACAATGGGGCTCCTCTGGCCGTGGGAAGACATCTTGGGGAGAGATTTTCAACCGTACAAGAAGGGAAAAAAGACGAATTACTTAGAACTCTTTGGGGTTTCAATGATCCCGTTTGCCGAAAAAGCCGAAGATGAAGTCGTATTCGTTAGATCTCGAATACGTTTCCAAACGCGGCATGGTGAGAGGGGGAAGCGCTTTTTAAAGTTTTCTCGCAGTCCTCCCAAACTTTTTTATCCTGCACTTCTCGTCCGATCCTCGCTGGTTCCTCCAGAACTCCTTCATTATCCAGATTTCCAACAGTTCCAAAGAGAAAAGAAAAAACTGCCCTCGACGCTAGAAAAGACGATCCATCAACCTAAAAGCCATATAAAGTATTAATTTGAAGCGTTTTTAGGCTGGCTACAAAAAAGACATCAAGCCGAAAAAGTTGTAGATTCGCCCTCCCCCCACTTCCAAAAAACTTGCCATGAAAAAAAAAGTCTGGATTTCTGTAATAGGATCTCTAGCTCAGACGCGCCACCCCCTTTTCCATAGCGCCCCCCTTTTTTTAAACAGGCAGAAAATTAAGATGAGGCATTGTCCCGTGAGGTGATTTTTGTCCAGGTAAAGTGTCCGATGAGAGGTTTTCTGAGGCTGTGATGTTGTATTCTCGAGTAGCAGTCTGGTGTTTGGTTGTTTTTCCCCGTCTCTGGTATGCACAGTGTGGGGGGAGAGCCTGGGCAACAAAACCTCCCCTCCCATCCCCCTCTGCGAGTGGAAGAATGTGCCTTGTGGCAGGCTTCCTTCAAAGTTCCTCATCTCAAGGACCCCCAAAACAGCACACAGCCCCCCACCCCCTTCTCCCACATCTTACAGGAAAGGATCTTAGTGTGTGGGACATCATACACCTGTGGCTTCTTCAGGGGAAGCAGAAATGTGTTATCCGTTTTATGAAACCCTCCTCGTCAATGACCCAGGGTGGTCCTCAGACCTTGAATGAGAGTGACTACTACCGAAATAGCAGTTATGAACTATACTCAACAAAAATATAAACGCAACACTTTTGTTTTTGCTCCCATTTTTCATGAGATGGACTTAAAGATCTAAAATTCATTCCAGATACACAATTGTACCATTTCTCTCAAACATTGTTCACAAATCTGTCTAAATGTGTGATAGTGAGCACTTCTGCTTTGCTGAGATAATCCATCCCACCTCACAGGTGTGCCACATCAAGATGCTGATCTGACATCATGATTAGTGCACAGGTGTGCCTTAGACTGTCCACAATAAAAGGCCACTCTGAAATGTGCATTTTTTTTTATTTATTGGGGGTCTGGGGACTCAGAACCATTCAGTATCTGGTGTGACCACCATTTGCCTCATGCAGTGCAACACATCTTCTTCGCATAGAGTTTATCAGATTGTCAATTGTGGCTTGTGGAATGTTGTTCCACTCCTCTTCAATGGCTGTGCGAAGTTGCTGGAGACGGCTTATGGTGGAGAAATGAACATTCAATGCACGAGCAACAGATCTGGTTGACATTCCTGCTGTCAGCATGCCAATTGCACGCTCCCTCAATGCTTGTGGCATCTGTGGCATTTTGCTGTGAGACAAAACTGCACATTTCAGGGTGGCCTTTTATTGTGGACAGTCTAAGGCACACCTGTGCACTAATCATGATGTCAGATCAGCATCTTGATGTGGCACACCTGTGAGGTGGGATGGATTATCTCAGCAAAGCAGAAGTGCTCACTATCACACATTTAGACAGATTTGTGAACAATGTTTGAGAGAAATGGTACAATTGTGTATCTGGAATGAATTTTAGATCTTTAAGTCCATCTCATGAAAAATGGGAGCAAAAACAAAAGTGTTGCGTTTATATTTTTGTTGTATATGAATCTGGCCTACATATAATTCAAATGTATGTGCAGTGCACCCACATTTTGTGTATCAAAACTTGTCAAAAACGAAACCAAGTTAAAACTTTAGTGAGTTGTTGCTGATGCTGTTTAATGATTTCTTTCCTGTCAGACTGATAAAAAAGCATCTGAAAGAAAGCAAACAAGCAATTAAAGAGATGAGCAATAGCCTATACATTATGTAGGCCCTACATTATAATATCTCAGACTATATGAGATATGGGTGTGAGTATGTAGGAGGGAAACAGTTAATAACTCAAAACTACATGAAACTAGTTTCCTTTGGGACATCCATAATGGACTGGGCTTCCTGTCAGAGTTAAAGTGGCTGCAAGGATCTCCGAAAACTGCTGAACGTGAAGCATTAGCACAAATAAAAGACAAAAGTCAAGCAGTCACAATATTATTTTTTTATGATGACGTATTAAGGTTTATTTTAATGTAAGAGTTCCAACTGGTCAATGCTCGACCTCCGTGCTGTTGTTATCACATTAATTGGACAGTGCACTTGTGGTATTTGCATGGCTGCAGATGCTTTGTTTCTCCCCCGGTGCTCTGAGTAAAAACCGGGGTAACTCTGCTCCCTCCTCTTTGTGTCTGTGTGTGTATGTATGTGTATGTGTGTGTGTGTGTGTGTGTGTGTGTGTGTGTGTGTGTGTCTGCAGGGGGGGGGGCTCCTTCAAATCCACAGCATCATGGCTGCCTGAGTGAGTCAGAGGCAAAAAAAAAAAGCATGGACCACACACAGAGCGCCTGAGCCAAGGCCAACACAGTCACTCTCTCTCAATCCCCCTCTCACTCTCTCTCTCTCTCTCGCGCACACACACACACCGCACGCACGCACGCACGCACGCACGCACGCACGCACGCACGCACGCACGCACGCACGCACGCACGCACACACACACACACACACACACACACACACACACACACACACACACACACAGTTGCTTTTTCAATATACTCAGTTCCTTTTACTAAATTGTCAAAACTCTGCCATCCCAAATGTTTCTTCACTCCTTCTTGCCATCAGATTGGTGATTCAGTAGATTTGATTCTGTTCTGTTCTAAAGGATATCTCCCAGTAAGGGAGGAGTTTCTAGATCTTTTAAACTAACATTAAAATGTCATGTTTAGATTGTGGAAATGGCGTCAAAGGCTGTTGAACATGCAAGACTGTTTCTGCTCCCAAAAAGATTACAGGCATCAGGTTTCAAGCCAAGGGAATGTCTCACAACTCAGGGTTTTCATTTGCCAGGCAGAGAAACGGGGTGGAGATGACTGGGCTGTGTCGGTGTATGCCTCCTCACAGTTACATTACACCTTTGGCCAGAGCTTTCCACTGAGTGAAAGTGTCTTTGGCATAAAATGACAGTTCTCCTCATGAATCAATCTAGAAGATCTGCATAAATGATCACGATTAAAAAAAAAGAAGGTACTGGCATTTACAGCTTGAATTTCACAGACAAGAAAATGCACTTAACATTTAAGATCATGCTGAAACCCAATCCTAACAAAACAGTTCATAACAGCCGCCACTCTTTCCTTAGCTGTCAGATCAAATCAAGCTTTAATTGGTACTGTAGTAGAGAGGTATAGGGTCAAGATTAATCTTGTGTTCCTTTTTTTTCTTCTTCTCTCCAGTTGGAGAACTTTAACCACCGTCTGCCGACTGATTGGTCACAGAATACAAACTTTGCCCACAGACAAAGCCACACTACAGCACCTAAGGAGTTAGTACCACTCTTTTCATTTGCAGTGAATTTGGAATCCCTCACTCCTTCTGTTTAAGCTGAAAGTTATTATATACAGTGGCTTGCAAAAGTATTCATACCCCTTGGAATTTTCCACATTTTGTCACATTAAAACCACACACGTATATTCATTTTATTGGGATTTCATGTGATAGACCAACACACAGTGGTGCATCATTGTGAAGTGGAATGAAAATGAAATATGGTTTTAAATTTGTTTTTGAAATAAAAAACTGAAAAGCGTGGCGTGCATAAGTATTCAGCCCCCCTGAGTCAATAGGTTGTAGAACCACCTATCGCTGCAATAACAGCTGCAAGTTTATTGGGGTATGTCTCCGCCAGCTTTGCCCATCTACAGACTGATATTTTTGCCCATTCTTCTTTGCAAAATAGCTCAAGCTTCAGATTCAGCATCAGATTGGATGGAGAGCATCTGTCAACCGCAATTTTCAAGTCTTTCCAGATATTCTCAATTGTATTGAGGTCTGGACTTTGACTGGGCCATTCTAACACATGACTATGCTTTGATTTGAACCATTCCATAGTAGATCTGGCTGTATGTTTAGGGTATTTAACCTTCTGGAAGGTGAACCTACACCCAGTCTCAAGTCATTTGCAGACTCTAACAGGTTGTGTGCTCTGTATTTGGCTCCATCCTTCTTCCCATCAACTCTGACAAGCTTCCCTGTCCCTGCTGAAGAACAGGACCCCAACAACATGATGCTGCCACCACCATGTTTTCACGGTGGGGATGGTGTGTTCAAGGTGACAGTGTTAGTTTTCTGCCACACATTGCGTTGAGGCCAAAAACTTTAATTTTGGTCACATCTAGACCAGAGCACCTTCCTCCAACACTTGCCACAAGCCATGCGGGGGACACAGCATATTCAGATGAAACCAAACTTGAATTTTTTGGCCTGAATGCAAAATGCAATGTGTGGCGGAAACTAACACTGCACATCACCCTATACACACCATCCTCACCGTGAAACATGGTGGTTGAAGCATCTTGCTATGGGGAAGCTTTTCTTCAGCAGGGACAGGGAAGCTGTTTAGAGTTGATGGGAAGATGGATGGAGCCAAATACAGGACAGAAAACCTGTTAGAGTGTGCAAAAGACTTGAGACTGGGGTGGAGGTTCACCTTCCAGAGGGACAACTAGCCTAAAAATACAGCCAGATCTACTATGGAATGGTTTAAATCAAAGCATAGTCATGTGTTAGAATGGTCCAGTCAAAGTCCAGACCTCAATATAATCGAGAATCTCTGGAAAGACTTGAAAATTGCTGTTCACAGACACTCTCCATCCAATCTGATGCTAAATCTGAAGCTCAAGCTATTTTTTAAAGAAGAATGGGCAAAAATGTCTGTCTGTAGATGTGCAAAGCTGGTGGAGACATACCCCAAATAGATTTGCAGCTGTAATTGCAGCGATAGGTGGTTCTACAAAGCATTGACTCAGGGGGCTGAATACTTTTGCACGCCACACTTTTCAGTTTTTTATTTATACATTTTTTTAAAAACCATGTTTTATTTTCATTCCACTTCACAATTATGCGCCACTTTGTGTTGGTCTATCACATAAAATCCCAATAAAATAAATGTACGTGTGTGGTTATAACGTGACTAAATGTCGAAAATTTCAAGAGGTATGAATACTTTTGCAAGGCACTGTAGAAGAAGGGGAAAAGGCAGAGGTGAGAACAGGGTTGAAAAGATGCTGACAGCGGGATTGAAACTGTATTAGCCAGAACATATATAGAGAATATGAGCTGTGTATACAGAGCCTATGTACATTGGCAAACATTTACTTAAGAGGGCAGCATATTAAGACATTCACTCCAATCCAGCAGCTATGCAGCCCTGCAGCTGGCAGGGAAATTATGGAAATGCTGTCACAAACCAAGCAACCCAACATTGCCATGTTACTATGGAGAGTAAGACCATTTGTGCAAACATTATCTTTACAGTTATTTGTCAAATTAAATTAAAACATTTTGTAAACAAGGTTTATTACTGTTAAACTAAACCTTTTTTTTAAACGGGGGAATGAGGCATATACGTAAAAAACCTTCTATATGCTTTTGCAAGCATTCAAAGCTCAAGTCCAACTGGCATATTTGCGTTGCTCATGCATCTACTAATCAATGTAAAAAGTAAGCTGACCTTTCTAATTTGAAACAGGTATTTCAACCACAAATTGAAAACAAGCATATTTCGGAGTATGCATTTCTGAGACAAGGCTAAGCAACTTTAAGCAAATTTCAGATGCATCTCACAGACACTTGCAGCAATAAGCAACATTACAGAGCACTTATTAGACCTATGTCAAACCATGTTGTTTTTTTGTTCAAGTTAGCAAAATCCAAAAACAGTATGTTCAAAAACTGCTATTCCCTTTTTCAGATAGCTAACATTTGCAGCAGAAAAAAACAAACAAACAAACAAACAAACATAAAAACTGCAACACAATGCATAGATGTGCAGCCACTCCCACTGCTATTTGGGTCTTTGACAAGAAAAAAAACAGTCAATGGAACTACTGTATACTGTTTGTTTAAATTACAGCATGGTCTATGTCCAGAAGGTGGCGACAGAGTCCCATTTCTCCTTCGGGTTCCTTTGTGTGTAATTACACTCACCTCCATCATGCTAAGTATTTGAAAGCACATTTATTGGTCTGTCCTGGTGCTCGCTTGAAACAAGTGCTGTATTTTATGTCCAAGAGGAATGATGTTGAATGACTGAGTTTTTCAGATAACGACAGCGTTGCTGGTTCTCGAGCGATGCGTTTCTGTCTCTGTCCATCAGGATCCAGTCTGATCCGGCTTGGGTCACCTCCACGGGTCGTTGCGGTGCTGGAAATTGTAGTTCTGTAGTTCGATCTGGTCTTTGATCTGGTTGATCAAAATCTGAGACAAAAGCATTCCAACTAGCTGCAAAAGACAACACACAGGCAGAATAACAGTTAGTCTCTGCTCATGCATAAGCACAATGTGTGTGGTGTGTGTGTGTGTGTGTGTGTGTGTGTGTGTGTGTGTGTGTGTGTGTGTGTGTGTATTACTCATATTATGGGGACATTGTTCTGTTTACACCTTGACATTCTGGGGAATTGCCTTTCTTTTGGAGACAAAATGGAGGTCCCCATAACACAAATAATTCCATTTTATGGTGAAGACTTGCTTTAATTAAGGTGAGGGTATACCTAAGTGTATGTAAGGTTATGGTTAGGGAAAGGGTTGGGCAAGTAGTGGTTAAGGTAATGGAAAGTCTCCAGGAAACGCATGTAACTCTGTGTCAATGTCCTCTTAAGTGATGGAAACCCGACTGTGTGTGTGTGTTTGATGTAAGGTGTGCACCACATCCCACCTGTGGTATGGCCAGACCCAGGGCTACGCCTCCCAATAAGAACATGTTACTGTGGATCCAGTTCACAACCTTGTCTATGCAGCCGTCAGTGTGGATGTGTTCTCTAGCTACATCGTACTCCTCTGCCTGCATGCCCTGGCCACACATGGTGTTGATGACCTCCTGCTCAAGAACACACACACACACACACACACACACACACACACACACACACACACACACACACACACACACACACACACACACACACACACACACACACACACACACACACAAACAAACACACACTTAAAAAACAAAATAATCAATCAATAAACCCCCAAAACACACAAAAAAGTGACTGTCGAAACGTGTGAAGATGGTGACCTTGTCTTTGAATATTCTACAACAGGAGAAAGGGACTGAGCAGCGTTCCCGACTGGGGCTGTGCTCTGTGCAGTTGAAGTATATGTTCTCTGACCAGTCGGTGTACGTCACAGCACCACAGCAGTCAAACTGAGGACACATACATGTATGTAAGATGGTAGCGATGAAAAGACATGTTGGGCTTTTGTGTATGTTATTATTTGGCCCTATCGGGCTGATTCCTGACCTCTTTCTGGCCATAGTCAATGAGGTTTTGCAGATCGAGGTCATCTCTGTAGTGGACGATGGCATTATTGATCATCTCAGTCACTTTATTCCGAGCCTTGGCAGAGCAAGAAAAAATGTAAAGTTTGAGATGTTCAAGTCATTTGTTTCTTACAATTATGGAGCAGTTGCAGATAAAGCCCAGGAGAAGGCAGTGTTTTCCATTTCTCAGAAATAATCTTTTTGCACATGCAGTCATCGGTATATCAACCAATTAGTATCTCATTTGTATCATATACTTACTCACATTATTTTGATACATGTTTTACCTTATCAGAAAAGACGAAGCCCAGGATCCCAGCAGTCAGCTGTATCAGGAATATCACTGTCAGGGAGATACAGAACTGCGAGGAGGGATGAGAGAGCAATGGTTACAACACATATCTGTTTTGAGTTAATTCTTTAGAGGAGAGATGCCACAAGTCTCCATGCAACCTCAGCTCTTAATTGTTACCTCACCCACTCTGAGAAAACAGAGAAAAGAACTGGCTTATAAAAGAAGTACATTTTTAAAAGGCTGTCAAATAAAAAGTGATTTGTGGTGGTTTCTCAAAATATTTTTTTTTCCAACTTGTAGTGAGTCTTTTTCTGTCTACAAGTGAAAAACAAATGATTGTCGGCAGTACCCTCGAAGGAGCGATGGGGGACCCTTGACTTTGGTAACTCATTTGTAACTTATTTGACTTTCATGTCCACAAATCTACTTACAAAAGCTTTATTTCCTGTATTTCAATGCTCCTCAAACACAGCCACGAGTTTAAATCTAACTTAAATTAATAAGGAAACAGTGAAACCTTCAAACCTAATCTTAAAATAAAATGTTATCAAAATGTTTAACTGTAGAAATTGTACATGTGTACCTTTTTGTAGCATGAAAATGAACACATTGTTACCTCTAGCGCCAATAAGTAGTCCTATAGGGGTACATTAGTGACAAATGTACCTTAAAGTGACAGAAATTGACTTCTACTATACCCCAATTTCCAGCCCCCCCCCTGTACCCCTATTTCTGACAGTGAACCCTGTTTTTGTTTTATAAACTAATACTAAACTGTGTTAGGACAAACTGGTAGCTCATGTTCACTAAGCTTGAGTCTGACACTATTACTACTACTATTACCCACTGCACTATTTCACTGTAGCTCTATTGACCAAAACCATCCTTACAGAGGACATGAAAGCCTGTTAAAGCCTGTTGAAGGAAAAAACAACAACTCCTGACTTACTGTCTGCAGAAGGCAGATGTTTTCTCGCAGGGAACCCACACAGCCACAGAAGGTGATGATGAACATGAGGATCCCCACCACCAGCAGCATTATAGCAGGGTCCACGGACAGACACGCTAGAGCTGCCTCTAATGAGAAGAAGAAGAAGAAAAGAGGGGCTCATAGACTGATATGGAGAGAGCAACTGGCAGAGCTATTCCTAACAAATGCTATCAGGAAACATTTGTAAAGTTTGCTTCAAAAATTGAGTCACTGACTCTGGAGAATGCTTGTTGCAAAATCACTTTTCGTCAGAATCCGTGAATATTTCCTCATGATCCGCTACCTGCCTGTACTGTGTGTGTGCTACAAAATCCAGTGTTAATACACAGCCTATGCTCTGTACACTGGTATGCAAACAAGGGGTTTCAGGGCTGTACACTTATTTTTTTAGGTGGTAGCACTGGTGCTAGCAAGCAAAAAAATTCAGTAGCACAAAAATTAATTTGGTAGCACACAAAGTATGATCGAAAACTTGCATAACCCTAACCCTTGCATTTCACTGTAATTACCTTTGAGCATGTCATCTTGGTCTCATTTGAGATTCTCAATTAATATTATATCCTAGTGTGTGCAGTAATAATTGTAGAAAAATGAATAGGGGTGCACTGATTGCAATTTAGACAAAATAATCTAACCTGCCAATTGCAATTTTTTACTGATTCAGAATTATTTCTCCCCATAAAAGTATAAAGATAATATCTATATCTATATATTTTGTGTAGGCCTACATATAATTATTATATTAATAATAATATATATATTTTTTAAATGTCCTTCTGTTAATTAAAACCAAACTTTAAAACATTAAACATAGCCTATTAAATAAACAAGTATACATATTAGTACAATTTAGGATCAATTAAATAGGTTGTTGTGAATGTGTTGGGAGTTGTTCTTCAGTGGCTTATTTCAAACTTTGTTTTTAGACTACTGTTGACTTTTCTCTGCAGCTGAATGAGTTGCCTTTCTAGCTAGAGCACTGTGAGCACTGTGAAGCGCTAACTTCCTGTTCTTACCGGCTTCAAAATAAAAGTCAACTCATGTTTGGCTAGTAACAGGCTTTTAATGTGAAGGCGCACAGGAAATGTTCTGTTTGCACACGCGCTAATTTAACTGCGGTAATGTGCCGTCTCCTTCCGGTTATTACCGTTGGTGAAGTTTATTAGACGCTAGAATCGCTGCAAGATCCCGAGGACACATATCTTTCACCAGCCAAAGTGGAGGGTGGACTCAATAACTTACTTGCCAAAGACTACATTTACCCCCATTTGGAGAGTGTTAATGTAGAGCCCTCTAAGCAGTGTTTTGCAGCGCTCTTCTGTGTTTCAAAGACAGCCTCTCCTCATTAGCAGCCTGTCGCACTAGTGCGAATGGACTTGCATTCATCATTGCACGTGATCAATTTCAGTAGCAAATACGATCAAAACTGTCGCACTGTACAGCCCTGCGGTTTGTAAACAGGGGGCCAACCGTAGCTAGCAACATGCCGGTGAACAGAGCTTAGTCTGTGTATTAACACCATCATTTTATTCCAGTGCCCACACAGTATAGGTATAGTAGCAAGTTGTGAGGAGATATTCAGTAATTTTGACAAAAAGTAATTTTGACAAGCATTCTCCAGAATTGCTGACTCCACCTTTAAGCGTACATCTTACAACATTTACTCTATGAAATCTCAGACATCACATACATGGATGCTGTTATCCAAATGTTCCCATTGTGTTGTTTGGCAAAAGCCACTGTTCTGACACTCAATGTCCCCCACTGTCTCACACAGAACACAGAGAGAGACTTTGGGTTTCTATCAAAGGATCTTTTACCTGTATGTTTCATCATGCGGGCGTACACTCCGATTGAGACCAACACCAAGGAGATTATCTGGGGGGAACATGGGGAAACTTTTATTTATACTCGGCACATTTCAAAATATCATACCAAACACCACAGCCCTGAATAACAATTCCTATGTTCATACTTGTCAAGGGAGTGGCACAAAATACTAGAACACTGAATTATTAGTCATAGATAAGGCTGGCGTGATAGAATAAAAGATAGTTTTCTATAAAACAATAACAAAAACACACTCAGCACGTTTTGTTTTTGCCTTAATGGACCAAATGGAATCCTTGTTCAGTGTTCAACAAGGGGACCCCATTATTTTAATTAGAAATGTAGAGAAGGAGGTTCTGCCTCCACTCTGCCACTCATGCTTCCATTTGATTAAATCGACCTGGCAGCATTTCTGTACCTTTCCCCCAAATAAATAGAGACCCTTTCATTCAGCGCTCCTTTCTCGGTCTCAATAGAATAATAGAGGGCCCTCAGAAACACGCTTCCCCAACCTGAATGGAATGGATCCAGTTACCACAGGGCACTGCACCTTCTTTGGGTGGGAGGGAAGAGCTTGATGTGTCTGCCCCTCTTATAAAGTTTTAGTTCCACAGTGAATACATCTGCACGCACACACACCTGAAGCAAACAGGCTGCTGTGTTTCCCCTTTTCTTTTAAATAATGTACACTGTAGTTTAAGTCTGCACATCTACTTTTTGGTGAAATGTTGTGCTTCATCTTAAACATTCTTGCTTACTTTTTCACAACATTTCCTATATGATTATAAATGTCCTATAGCCTTGAAAAAGAAACATGCATTTGAAGCAACCTTCAGTGGATCCTATACAGTCCCCATTGTAGCCAGAGGCTACAGAAATGACAACAACACATTCCACGTAGGCCAGCTTCAAGTTTTTACACAGCCTTGTCCTGTTTGTACATGGAGAGCAGTCATGTTCCCAGCCTAACCACAGCAGACACACTGTGGAAATTGGGGTATAGTAGAAGTCAATTTCTGTCACTTTAAGGTACATTTGTCACTAATGTACCCCTATAGGACTACTTATTGGCGCTAGAGGTAACAATGTGTTCATTTTCATGCTGTAAATGGTGAGGTAAATAGATTAAGGAAAACTATACATTCAAGGAAAATTGGATAAAGAATAGCTATACAGACTTTATGATTTCTCAGATACTAGCATGTGAAAAAAGCCCTCCTAAAATAACCATGAATGGAAAACACCTGAAAACCCCCTGTGCTGTAACAGATTATTTTTTTCTTTCATTTTTTCTTTGGCACAAAAAAAAAATCCTAACACACTTACACTACCACATACCAACACATTTAATCTGCAACAGATCTACTTTAAAATGTTGTAAGTAAGAAATCTCCTCATGTTACAGTCCCTGACACTGAACCCCACTGAAATAGACCTTGGTTTATAACACACTGCAGAGCTTTGCTGCTACTTTAACGCAATTTTTAACATTTCAAAGTCCACAGTTATTAATATCTTATTGTGGACTAGACAAATATGCCATAGTCAGAACGTGTTGTTATAACATACAATCAGCGTAATCACCTGACTTGCTCAACAAATCTTGTACGAAATGGAAAAATGATTCATCTCGGTTAGTGTGAAATCTGTTTCCCCCCTAGTTATCCAACAGATTTATGTTAGAAGTTGGGAAACACAGTAAGGCCCGGCCAGAATATGAATTACTGAAAATAAGCGTTTCTTGGTGACTGAATATATCTTGAAAGAAACTATCCTAATATATAAGCCACAGCATGATTTGTTGACTGAGTGCAGGTGATTTAAGCTTATGTGTATCAGATTTTCCTCGGAACGAATCTAATGATACATTCCTGATTTGCAAAGTTGGACTAACTTTTGGTCACTTTCCAATGGCTGTGCAGCCAACACCTGCCTCTCTCTCTCTCTCTCTCTGTGTCAGCTGTCCATGGTAACATCCCCTTCTGGACAATGTTCCACTTTTAGTAAAACAACCAAAGTTAATGATCAACTTACTCAAACAGCTGTCAGCAGACTCAATCTTCATCTGACACTTTTAGGCTAAACTAAAGTATGAAACATAACTGAACTAGTAGTAGAATGAAATATTTGGAAATGTCCTTTAACTTCCATAGTATAGCCTATACATATTAGCCTACTACAACCAGAGATAAAATCTGTCTTTCCAATTTATACAGTAATTAACCTGCACACAGAGCAAAGTAAATTAAGGTCACCACGCTTTGAAATCTCTGTGACCCATTGAGGAACACTCACCCAAAATATGAAATTAAATAGGAACAGCAGATACTTGACAACAGGACTGACAAAGCTGTAGTCCTCGTCAGATGTGCGCGTTCTCCCCATAGCGACAAAGATCCGAGCACGTTAACCATAGGTGTTAACGCTCCAAAGAGCAACTGCGGTGTGAGCAACCGCGTTTCCTGGACCAAAACTAAAAACTCCACAGTGGTGACGTTTTTTTTCTTTTCCCTTTCTTCTAAATCTTGAGCCGAGTCGAGACGTAGGCTTACAGTTACACTGACTAGGTAGAAGAAGCCGCGGGGCGCTTTGAGGGCAGTGCTGCTTACTGAATGGGTGTGTAAAGGCTGCATCTCACGACCTCACCGGTGATCAAATGATATCAACATGGAGCAGGGGATTTTGCTTTTAAAGAGTCACACAATTAACTAGATCTTAAGCCAAACAAGGAATGCTTGACTACTTGTTTTTTGTTGTTGTCACAGACAGTAGGCCTATCACACATAACCCTAACCCTACCAAAACTCGCATTGAGCTCATCCTGGATGAATGGAGCCTAGGCCTACTTTAGTAGCCATTATTTTTTAAAGTAGCTTATTTTGAATATTTGTAAATACACACCGATAATTACAAATGAACACACATTAGGCCTTATTTAGTCTGGCATGACCACTTCCGCCAGCGTCTATTCGCTTGCGGCGGCAAGCTACGCAGCCCTGACGCAGCCCCCTCCTTTTCCGGTTGCTGGCTTTACCCTATTGTGATCCCCCTCAAATTCGGAAACAATTCGCTCACAGTCAACCCGTGTGCTTATGTGCAGCGCTCTCTCTCTCTCTCTCTCTCTCTCTCTCTCTCTCTCTCTCTCTCTCTCTCTCTCTCTCTCTCCTCACACACACACACACAGGGTGTGAGAAGTCACATTACTGTAGACAGAAATAAAGTGTGGCAATACTTAATAATATTGGCGGCGGTGGTCCGGGACACAGCCTAGCCTAGCTGTCCAACTTCATTGTACAACTACCCCCGGGCAGAAATACCCTCATAAACTCTGGAAAATGAAGCGTGGGGGTTTGAATTGAGCACCGGACCTTATAACCAGCTAGATTAAGATCCGTCGTTCCCTTTCTAAGCAGCGGTGTTTTAGCGACTGGGAAAGATTCCAACGGCTTCCACTATCACCTAGCAACTCTTACGGCTACTTGCTGCAGTTGGTGTAGCGCTCACAACGTCAAAACCCTGTTCTGCCTGTAAACAGACGGACTACGGCTCTGACTACAGCGATAGGAGGTGGTGACATAAGTTCTCGAATGCTAAAAATTCTACTCGACCGCCGTAGCCTTGCCTCTCAACCACCGATGATAATGTTACCAGAGATAACACTACGTGGCTAGTTAACTCCGGTTAAGTTATCCCGTGAGCTCCTCGGGGGCTAAAATGTATGGTGTCTTGACATGCTGCTTAGAAAGCAACACACTATGTATATTCCTTTTGTCTTTAATAGTTTTTGTGTGGCGTTTGCGGGTTTAGCCATTTCTCTGACAGTCGCTGGACGTAAAGACGTTCCATCAAAATAAGTCCCCCCCCGGCACTATTTTGCAGGACACCGCTGCTGCTTCCCGGGGTTAGCCCCGCCCTAGATGATTGTGATTGGTTTAAACAAATACAAACAGGCTAGCCCAGTTTCCCCCGGTTTCCCCACCCGAATAGACGGCTCTAAACAGAGTGCTTCCAGACCATACTACTTGCTGTAGTTTGGTCTGGCTTTGCGAGACTAGGCCTTATTTAAAATCTGTTTAATGAAACTTATTGTTATCAATGATTTGTCATGGATATCCTAATGTTTTTTTCAAACATTCAAACCTAACTAGAGTAATTTCTCTCCTCTCACATTATGTTCGCTTATTGAACATGTGTAACACATCGTATTCTTTGAAACTAGCCCGTAGTAGACCATGGGCCTATTATAAAAGGCGAGGCTTTTATTTTGAAGGAAAGGCACACTGCAGTTTTCACAACATCCGCTCGACCCGGAACAAATAACCCCCCCCCCCCCGCTATAGTCAGATGAATGCATTTGGTGTTATTTTCCATCATTGTTTAGACGTTTTTCAAACTAAGAAATGGCGTGGAAAAGCCAAGGTTTGCGTACTTACTTGTTTGCCAGTATGCACAGCCATTCATTTCAACAAAGAGTACATTACTACACATTTGAAGCTAACGCTAGCAACTCCTTTTGATCCAGAGGTTTGGTGCTGCTTAGTCTCCAAATATAACGTTTACCTGATTGATTAATTCCGTTTGCAGGTTCCCTGCTCCCCCCGGCCTCCTTCCACCTCCTCGTCCCTCCGGTGAGACTCATGTCGGCGTTCATGTGGCGCATAGTGGAGCGGCGCAGCGTGATGCAGTACGACAAGCTGGTGGACTTCATCAGCCTGGTGATAGAGATCGTCCCAGAGCTGCTGAGTCCCAGTCAGAGAACCGAGCTCATACTGGGCCTGAGGGCTAGGGTGAGAAATGACTCGTTGATTTCTTTATTTACCCTAAAAGTAAAAATTGCAATGTAAACAAACCATAAACACTTATAGCTCCAATATAGCAACTAGGCTAAGTGGACCCAATGTTGTGGTTGTTTCAGTCAACTTTTGCTCCCAATGAAGGATCCTTCAATATCAACATTTCTATATATTGATTAACATTTTTTTCCTTTAAAGCTACTCCATCTTCCGTTTTACACTATTACAATGATCTGTATATGGGTATGTGTATTGGTTTGATGTGTACTTTCTTTCATCTGTCAAATCACTAGACTTAAGACTTTATTGTCCCCAAGGGGAAATTATTTTTCAATCCACAGTACATTTTTTTCAAAGCTCTAGCAACTAGTGTTTTTAAAAGATGTTAGTTAACAATTAGTTTTCATTTTTATTATTATTCTTGTTTGAGTGTAACACACATTGTCTTTTCATGATTTTCTCATAATGGAAACCAATCTTCTTCCCACTGTATCATGCTCATATAAGTTACCTTTTCCCCACCCTTGCCTTGCTACAGCTGGTCCTAGAACTGTGTCGTGGTGATGGCGTTTCCAACCTGCAGGCCATCCAGAGCCACTTGGATCAAATCCACGCCTGTGGCGCCGAGCTGAGCTCCACTGATGAGATGGTGGGGGATTTCAAAGATAATTCGGAGCTGCTCCATAAGCAAAACATGGAACACACACACTCTTCTAGAAATCCAGTCTTCATAACATAGAGTTTCTAAAATAAAGTATCTGTTATAAGTAAAAACATTTTTTTTAAATAAATTCGAGCCTAAGGGTGATCATTGGGGTAGACACATACACAATTTAAAACGCAAATTAGAAACCATTCTCAACTTTATTATTGTCCGCTTCTTGGATAGGTCAGCGGGGATATACTTAAGGCTTCTTACACCAACTTTGCCAGCCTGGTTCAGAATCTTTTGAGCGTTCCTGATGAGAAGGAGTTCTTCTTCCAAGTGAGTCTATCTGTGAGAAATACACATCTCTTTATTATCAGCTATTCTTTAGTTACAGTGGCCTGTACAATTCTAAAGATTCACCAACCATTCATGTGCAGTAATGTGTTGATGAAATTAAATGTTTTTTTACTCTCTGTTTTTCTCCTCACTTACATTTTGTGTGTTACTTACAAGCTCTGGCTCTTTTCCATAGGATGTTTTTCCTGCAAACTATGGCCCTAACTATGACCGAAGACTGCAGCAGCTGCTCTCTGACTTCCTGTCCAGGCTGGAGGAGCTGCTGCCCATACCAGACCTGCACCAGGTAGCCTACTCTCACGGCAGCTCACAGATTTCTAATCTGAACTTTAATGCAAAACGTATTGGGAAATGTGAAAACCAGATGCCTAATTTATCCGCTGCTGTGTCTAAAACAAAGAAAAGTTTGAGCCACATTAAACTATTTTCTCTAACCTCTGTGACTATTGTTTGTGTGTGTGTGTGTGTGTGTGTCAGACAGCAGCATGGCTGACTGAAACAACATCCCTGTCAGAAGAATTTGGACTGAATCGTTCTGAACCCTTTGGGCTGAAGACTCTGCTACATCATCACAGAGAGTTGGTAACTCTCCTCTCTGGTAGGTTTCACAGAGCAGACGGGAGGAACAGAGCGTGTGTGGTTTCTGTCCAAAATACTTTTTTCCAATTTTTTTTTTACTTTACCACATTCTTTACCACGTTGTCTGTCTTTGACAACCAATTCAACTTTGTATTAATGTCAAGTGACTCTAATGTGTAAAATCTGTGAAATGTTTTCCTCTAGGGGTAGTGAAAAATCATGTAAAAAGAGATTCCTGTCTTCTAAGATTTTGAATCTATTCCTAATTTCCAAAAATCGATTCTTTAAATAAATGTATTCAACCCATTGTTACATGTAACTACAATTTTATTTTTGAAAGTGGCAAGTTCAAATGGTGAGCACAAGAATCAAAATCTAATCAAATCTTGGGAATCACACATCCCTACTTTCCTCTACTGCAGCTCCGTCCAGCAGCGAGGAAAATACCCTATTTTCCACTCTGGCCCTCCCTGTTCAAACTGCAGTGGAGAGCTTCGCTGAGCCGTACAGCGAGGATGATGATTATGACAATGAGGAAGTGACGGTGACATTGGGAGGTTTAGAAGAAGACTCCAGTGAAATCTCAGACGCAACTGCAGAGGACTGGCTGCCGAAAAGGATATCCGCCGGTAAGACAAAATCAGATGTGATATCCATCCAGCCATTATAGCTCCAAAATCACTCTCTAATTAACTTGCTGTTGGTTTGTTTTTTCATGCTGTTTTTCAGGTCGTCTTTCCGCTTTATTCAAATGCCCTCTGTGTTCATTCTCTAACCACACAAAGAGGAAGGTCACTGAACACATCCAGAGTGAGCACCAACCACCAGCTTCCATTGAGAGGGGACCATTGGTGAAGAAAGCTGCTGCAAAGCCCCCTCGAAAAAGCAGAGCCTCGAAAACAGCACAGACAAAATCAAAAGGCGCCTTGGAGAAAAAGAGGAAACGCACACAAAAGGCCGTTGCTGAAAAAAAGCAGGAACATAATAATAAGAAGAAGGATAACTCGGAAAACGAGAAACGACATCAACGAAGAGAGCCCACAGGGGTGGACAAGAGGTTCCTGAGCATGCGAGCCGTGAACAAAAACTTCACAGAGGAAGAGACAACATGCCCCAAGTGTGGAAAGGTTTTCGAACTCCCGAATCAACTGAAGACCCACGCCAAGATCCACACTTACCCGTACCACTGCATCCAGTGCGAGAAGGGCTTCATCAGCCCGTCCGGCTACTACCAGCACCAGAGGCTCCACAAGAAGGGACGGCTGTTCACCTGCAGCAAATGCAACAAGGGATTCCTGTGTCGCTATTCGCTAAGGCAGCACGAACTCCTGCACCAGGGCCCCAGCAACCTGTGCACGGTCTGCGGGAAAAGCTACTCCAAGGCAGGCCTTGCTAGACACATTAAGATGCACAAAGGAGAGAAGAACTTCCTTTGCACCATGTGCGGGAAGTGCTTCCTGTCTTCCGGTGAGCTGACGGTACACAATCGGACTCACACGGGCGAGACACCGCACACCTGCACCCGCTGCGGTAAGGGATTCTCCAGCAAGAGCCACCTGATCGTACACACGCGCTCTCACACCGGTGAGCGTCCGTACCTGTGCGCCGAGTGCCCCAAGCGCTTCCTCACGCTCAACTGTCTCAAGAGACACGAGTTCAGTCACAGTGGGAAGAAACCGTTCAAGTGTCCAAACTGCGACAAAGAGTTCTCCCAGCAGGGTAATCTGAAAAGACACATAGCAACTCATAAACTCATAGACTCGTGATTTTTCATTGTTAGATAGAAATCAGAATGTTGTAAAAAGAATAATGCTGTCAAGTTTTTTCTAGTTGTGTAAAAAAACAAAGTTGTATCACCTGTAGACCCTGATACGTTTGTGGTATGACTCACATGTGGAGCAGCAGACAGAAGAAGCCTTTAGTACCACAATTATGTGTTAGGGAGTTTGAATTGAACTGCCAAATCCTAGCATCCAGGATCTATGTTGGAATAGTAGTACACTAATAATAAAGCCAATTGATATTTTTTTAAAGGCTGGTGTAAATAACTCTTAACTTAACTGTAAGACCTGAAAGGCAAACATAAAAGGGAAATGAAAAACACACCTGTAGGAAATGCAATTTATTTGCAGTTTTTTAATAACATCATTCCTCAGATAAAAATGCAATGTTACAGGAATATACATCAGATATTAATTTAAAACTTGCTTTCAAGGGACCATACAGTCTAAATATACGTTTTCCTTTTTTATTTACTGGTAGCGTGCGTTATAAGCAAGACAGACTCTGTCACCAATGACAGACTGACAAGTTACAGATACAAACTGTACATTACTTATTTACAAATCAACTTTTTGTTTGTTTTTTTCATTTAACTTTTTATTGAAAATAGGAGTAGAAAAAGTGATTGAATTAGTTTATTTGATTTTTATTCTTTCCCTTTCTAAAATCTAAAATGAAATGAATGAACCAAAACAAAAAAGACAGAACTCTCCTCTAGGAAAAAGAACAAGAAGCAGAGGAAAAATAAAATAAAAGAGGTGTATCAACGATGAGACAATGCAGTCATTACCAAGGAGACAGATGGTGACAGAGGAAACCAAATGATGTTGGGCCAGTGTCACTTAGCAACCTCAGGACCTCAATAAAATCCCTCACAGTGGAGTGGGAGTGGCTTATGTTAAGGAACTCAGTTAGAAAATGACCACTGCCTCCAGAGCTACTGCAAGTACAATTACAAACTAGGTCATTTTTTGACCATAAATAGTGCTGTTATTAAATACTACTTTTAACAGTAGCCTCACTACTAATATTACAAGACATAGGTCTCTGTGTGAACACTTCTCTCCGTACAAAGTACACTCGAGGAATATTAACAAGACTCATCTCTGACAGAAAAGAAGAGAAACAAACAGCTCGGTCCAGCCAAAGGCCCCTAAACACTTTGCATGAGTAGTGAACTAAGACTACGAACAAGATTATAAGACACTACTGACCAGTGGAGAAGAGGGCCACGCAGCCCTGGCATTTACTCAGTAAATAAGGAACAGAGAAGCTTTCTTTAAACACTACCATATGGCGCTATGGATCCCCTGCCATTGAATCGCCAGGCTGGCAAAAGGCCTGGATTTAAAAAATAATAAGGTAACGTCTGCATGCTGTTTGTTAAAGAGGCATTTTTCACACCAGCAAGAAACAACTCACGGAAGAAAAGACTGATAATGGACATGACGCTGCCGATTTTCTCAGATGGGCCAAGTCATTCATTAAAGCTGCATTTAAACAAACAAGACATACAAGACCTGTCTGTTTCTCACACTTTGAGGTCATATGCGGCTTAAACCAAACCACTTGGAAATCGAGGTCTGTAAATCCATCAGGGCATCAACAGAAGAGTGGAAATCAGATCTTGTATGTCTGTGGTGCTCAAAACTGAGATAACTGGCAAAACAACTTCAGCATTTTCTTCCAATAAGGGCTGCTAAAAAAAGAGGAAAACTATCCAAACATAATCTAATGGCTTAAATCTAACTTTCAAATACTAAACATAACCTTTTCAGATTCACACGTCCACCCAGTCCTACATTCAAGGGATGAAATTGTCATTATCATTCATGGTGCAATGTTGAGCTCTTATGTGTGAATATAGAGAGAAGTAGCATACGCAGGGAGGCAGACATTCAGGGTTCTACTGAGGATGAGCTATTTCAACACCACAGCCGCTGAAAGTACCTAAGCTGCTGTCACATGCCTCTGGATCAGACTTGTGATATTCTCATATGTGCAAACAGGGGTCTCCTTCATAGGTTATTATGTGCTGCTACACAATGTGTGATTTAGATCTAACTATCCAACACGTCTTTTTTAAATACATATTTTGGGCAAGCAAAATATCTTCTATTTGGTTATTTTTTAAGGGGGGGAAAGGAAGAAGATTTTAAATAAATTATCTTTTATTTGTTTCTCACAACATTTCTATCGAAATTTCCCGAGACCGATCGGTAAAGACTTTACATGCGTCTATGTCACTATGAGCCAGTGCAGCACAGTATGCAGAGGATTTTTTATGAATCTATTCAATACTGATAATGTTTTTATTTAAACTTTGTTACCCTGGAATAACTCAAACTTCCCATTTTACACTTTGGTAGGCTGTAAATTGAATGTGCTCCTACAATGTGATTTTTCAAACAAAAAAAGTCCAATAAACAAAAGCCTGATGATCATGTATTGATAATTAATCAAGAATCACAATAAATCCATAAGGTGTATCTATTAAGTGTCAGAATTATTTAATGACAACTGTCATAATAATCTTGTAATTAGATTAATGTTATCCCACTGCTTGTCTTTGTTTCTCCTTAAAATCCTGTGTTTGCACTGGCATCTAACACACAAAGGAAATATATCAATAGTGATCTGTAAAACCTAATCATTGAAACATTCAGCTAAAGGTAAAACCAATAACATTTGTCCTGACCCCATCTCCAAGAACAAGATTTAACTTGCTCCACTGCAAAGACCAGCTCCAAACAGCATTCAATATCTTATGATTTAGATAGAGTTCTCTATATATGATATCTAAAATATTAGACACTTACAATCTAAACTTGTATTTCATATTTCATTCTCGGTTCCATTTCCAAAGTGTTCATCAGCATTAACATCCAAATAACAGCTTTACAGCAGATCAAAAAAGAGACAAAACTCTCCAAAAAAGGGGAATTCATATTTTGATTAGATTTCAGTAAATTAGACCTAAAACAACAGGCTGTGCTGATTTTTACCTATAGGAAAAAAGGAAAATAAAATCTATATTCAAAATAGTCCTCTTAAAATATTTTTTTTGTCAGGATCAAACAATGATCAACCAACACTTCTGCTTACAAGAAAATATAATGTACATCTGTTGCAACGACAGCAGCTCAACGTGAAGGAAATGGGAGTGACCAAGACCGGAAAAATAACACAGCTCCTGCTTTCCAGCCTCGTTCCCTCTGATAAATTGTTAAGTGACACACACGTGTAGTTTAGGATAAATACACAGCTCTAATACCTTTTAAATTGTATATATGTGTAAAATATTATTTAGTTAAAGCATGTTGAGTGACATCTTTTTTTAATACTGAGCAAGTTGAAGTGTATTCATGTACATGTATAGCAGCTCTTCCACACAAACACAAACTACTAGACTAAACTGTTGAGATTCAGAACATATATTCAGTATTTTTTCAGCCACAAAGAAACTCTTCTCAAATGTTCTTTCACAATTCCCTTGCCTGCATTCAATGAGTTTCTCAGACCCAGATGTAGTTATTTCTTGGAAGAAAATAGAAGCTACATGATTTTCATTGCTCAAAGCATAGAGAGATCTAGTCTTTGACAGGTTAAGTTTTGGTTAGATGTCTAAAATAGCTTCAATAATGCATTTGGAATATTGTACAGCGTGAATGTGTGTATCGCTGATAGCGAAAGAGAGAACAGTCTCTCGGTGCTACAGTAGGAAAATCTCCAGCTTTTGAAACTTGCCGACAGGTTGCTGGTAGGTTAATGTCTTTCAGCGCACTTCAGAAACAGACACACATCAGCAAAGCAAAGCATGTTCGATTTCAGATCTCTGTGTTGCTCGAAGTAGATGACAGTATCATTTTCACACCCCCTAGTGACAAAAAGCACCTGGTGATGGAAAGATTTCCAGTGGCCTTAACTGTAGTTAAGATTGGTAAATAACCTTTCTGATATTTGTGTTCTGCAGGTAATCAGATTTAAATGTTGCCGTATACAGTATATATGGACTGACAAGCCACAACGTTTGGGAATCATCACAGTCTGTTGGGTTAAGCTTAAACATACAAGGTTTTCTCTGCTGGTTCCTTTGGGTGAAAAATGCAGTCAATTAAGTGGGACTTTAGTTCAATAAATTCATACTTACCCTTTCAGTAGACCTATATAACACAATGTCATAACCATTATTTCAATATTCAATTCAATGAACTTTATTTATCCGTAAGGAACTTCATTTGTGCAATTAATCTTAATCTAACATACTGGTGATTAAATATTATATATTTATATATATCTTGCTATAGAATTGTATATGGTATATAAAAATATACAATCATTTGCTAGTAGTGAGACAAAAGATCATTCACGTAGGACCAATACTTTATAACCCTAGAGAGAGAAACCCATGCACATAAAACACTACTTGGACGTATAATTTAGACCAAACACGATGAATTAAAACCTTTCTTTATATCAAAACATTCTTATGCAGACCACTGTCATCAACCAGCAATATGATTGCTATTTGTCTATCAGCAACCAGGAGTTAATTCTTGTTTTAATTTAGCATCAAAGGTGGTAAATGGTTTGAACTTGAAGGGCACCCTACTCTAGTTTAACTAGCTGCAGGTTGTGATCTAGGGAGGAAGCAGATATAGCTGCAGCCTATCAGAATTAGTATGTGGTGCGGAATTGGGACACACTTGAAGACCTTTAAGTTGATGTTTATTGTTCACTTTGTGCTTGAATTTAGCAAGTAATTATAAAGTGAGCATGTGCTATGTAATTCCTGCCTAGATTTCAATTCACCAAAACTTTGATAAGAAAACTACTTATAATAGGATATTTGGTCCATTTCGTAAAAATGATTCCCATTGATCCATCTTGCACATGTCAGACGTGTATAAGATTAAAGTTGAAGACAGAGACGATAGCAACACATAAGCAAAGAAGTAGTGAAACCTGTCTAAATTGGGGGAGTAAAAACACTGTACTTTGCTTTTTCTCAAAATGTTCAACAATCATATAAACACCAGCATCGGTCCTTTTCAGGGTTAAGAATCCGAAAACAAAGAGCCCATAAGACACAAGATATGCAAAATCCTCTTCAAAATACCCCTTCACTGCTGTCCAAAGTCAGATCTTAAGTCATATGTACACTAAATAGAAATAGCTACTCTGTTTCATAATGTGATATGATACTTTACCTGATAAAAAGAAAACAAATTCAAAACCTGCCACGCTCAACGTCAATATGTGAACCTCATGCAATACTGATGGTACACCCACGTAGCTCAATCTGGAAATAAACAATAGGGATACAGTCAAAAACAAATTGAGTCAGGGAGGTAAAAGTTACTGCTGAAACATCAAAATAAAGGATAAGCTTTTCATTGTAGGCCTACACTGGCTGGATTTTAAAACCACAAGCAAAAACACCAAAGCCATGTCTCTCTCAATACACTGACTGTATATGCAGATCCAACACCCTGGTACGAGAAAGATAAATAAATACACCTAAACTATACTGCACTACAATGTACCTGATTTCAAGTATGGTAGGTTTATGGCATGAAAACCACTGAGTTTACTTAAAAATATAACAAACAGAAACAAACACATTATCATGATATCGTTTTTTTCTTCTATTCTCATATTATTATTATTTTTTTTTACTTTTGCAAGTATATTTACTTCGGGAACCTTGTATACAGTCATAGTTATTGCATTGTTTTTGCATATCTTGTGGGATGCAGGGTTACACCCACTCATACTGCAACACTTATATATAACATAAAAACCGCAATGCTGCTCCACTTCACACGGGGTCACCATAAGCCTCTGAATATCTCTCCACTGCATTTGAAATAAAAGGGCCTTTAAACAAACACCAAAGTCTAGTATGGCACTTCCTTTATGCAGGAGTCGGATAAGTTACGAGTATCAGTCTTTAGCATGTAATTATTTTGAAAAAAAAAATTATGGATTTGAACAGAATGTATTGGAGTACATGTTATCAATGCTCTTTATCCCCAAAGCTACAGGTGAATAATGAATATTTATGATTCATTATTCCTCCTAAGGCTATGATCATGATGATAGAAAAACATTTTTTTACATCCTTCCCTTCCTAATTGTAACTTGGTCAAGTCTGAGATTCATTAAAGAATGGTTTCTTATCGAAACAGCCTTGAGAGAGTGACATTTATAGCTGTTGCTATACTAATACAATTGTTGGTAGAAAGCAGACACCCACTAGCTTCTCGTTTGCTTCTCTGTAGCACCCCTAACCCGTTAGGCTCACAGTTTGATAAAAAGAAAGACAAAAAACAGCCTATGCCAAAACTGAACCACCAACAGCAAATCAGCGTGTTAGCCATGGTACCAAGTTATCTCACTGAATAACTACTTTAAATAAGGTGGCTTTGGAATAATTGGATGAAAGACAGAAGTACTGAAGTTTTGTTATGAAGACAAAGGATACTGAATAAGTGAAAAAACGTCGACCAAACAGACTTCTTCAGAGGTTGGAGTATGACTGTACTGACAAAACCACAAATTGCAGTGTCACTTACAAACAACATTCACATTTAGTTTGCATAATAATGTCAGAAATCTGTAACTGGCACAGGATGCAGTGTATGGCAGTGAGTTTATGTATACACTTCCCTGTCAAAAGCCTGCTCACTTAACATGTAGGAAGGACAGTTCAGTGGTTAGTCCTCAATGATAAACTTAAGTGAAAACTAATGGCTATAAGTATATATGTGATGTGTGTCTCTGGGTGGGAATGCAATGCCTTTTAAAAGTGATTAGAGAACATTTATTATATTTATTTTTTTAAAGCGTCTTCTTCCTGAATTTAACAAATGCAATAGCTAAATATTTGGATTTTGTCTTCAGCTAAAAAAAGAAGACATTTCAAAGTAACGTTTTAAAGCTCTTACCCTAACATTAAACTGATTTTAAAGCCAAATAGTTTTCTGCTGATCCACTGAGATGTATTTTCATGTGGGCACTGATCTGATGAGATGTTTGCAGTTTGCATTTGGATTGTGGATAGCTGAATTTAATTATTTCAGCTTTACTTACTATAAAGTTGTTTAATAGATTTGAAAATCGGTACCAAGGATTTAATACTGACATTGACATTAGGAATGTTTTTTGTGTGGAGATACAATATCAGTAAATCATATGACAGACAGGGAACTGTTTTATTTCTAACAATGACAAAAAAAAATCATAATTAGTGATATGAGCAGACCTCAGACAAAGAGATATGATTCAGAAGTCTTGCAGCATCTGTACACCAGCCCTAATAGTTCATTTGGAGATTAAACTATGACTAAATGATAAAATCACGTGATTACGGTGTGTTACAGCCTAGCGATCAGGGCGCCATCCCCAAGTTCATTCACAAGGCGTCACTGTGGCAGTACAAATTTGGTGCTTCTACCATTCAGAGAAACCATCCACCATAAAGAAGAAAAGCAGCAATTGCCAAAAGGCGTTTTACCTTTTGGCCAAGATGCAGCACCGAAACTCACCACCAATGTAAACTGAACCGCCACTCTGACCTCCCCGAAGACCAATGCCCAGCCTGCCTCTAAAAACAAAAATAAATAATAATTATTCAATTACTAATTTTCAAAAATAGGTGGGCTTCTGACTCTGCAGCTTGGCTAAAAAGTAAAAACCGTGCTAAATAAATCACAAAGCTTTGGAAGCATGCCTGTCCATGGTAACCCTGTGTTAGGTGGCCCATTATCACACACATACCCTTGCACGCACACACAATACCATACTTGTAATGCTACCTTAATTTACTGTCTAGGCTTAAAATCAGCATTTTAGAATACATAAGTAACCACTCGAACACAGGCACACACGCACACACATATACATGTTTTTTTCTCTTCTGGGAAAAATAAATAAATAAATAAATAGATACAATCTGTAAAAGGTGCATACTTATAGAGAGAAAGACCCCCCTTTTAGATACACACTATCTCACACATTCGTACACACATCCTGTACCTAAACGCAGACACACACCCGCACACACAAATATAGTTATACACTCGCACACAAACACTACGCCCTGCTTCGTTACTTAAAACCTCTTAAAATTCTCCTAAAATAAACCGAGAAAAAATACATTTATAAGACCGGCACCCCGTTTGTGCAAACAAATCAAGGATAAATTAAACCAATAACATCATGAATATAAAACAAAATAGTCATGGCTAGCCAGTTTTGCACAATATTCAACCTTTAAATACATAGTGGGCGTGGTCTGTAGAGTGTGTGTGGTAGCAAATCCAATAGGATTCCACGCTGAGAGGAAGAGGAGGGTCTTGGAGTAGGAAGTGAAGATGATTGACGGACAGATCCTCTGTAGATCCCAGCCCAGAGTCTGTTTTCTTTTCAATCTGTCACTCCCATTCTCTCTTCTACCTCCCATGCTCTTTTCACATCATTCACCTCCTTAGGGCTGAAAAGCAAAAACCCAGTGATGCAGGTTGACGGATGTTGGAATTACCAAAGAAGGAGGGAGGAAGGAGAGAGGGAGACGTGAGGATCAGCTAGGCATGAGGCAGAAAAAGGGGCTTTGTTGTCTCTGCTAAACCACCAAATGTTCCTCCCATTTCCTGTTTGGGGAAGGAAGTGGGTGTGGCTAAACAAGGAAAAGCCATGGAGCAGGCAAAGCCAGATCAAGGTGACGGACGAGGTGAGTTTGTCTCTCGCTGACGTCTTCTTGACCAGAAGATAAAAGAGCAGGCTAGCTTCCTGTTGGCCAGAGAGTGTCTCTCTCTGCCTGTGGCCAACTACAGCAGCTCTGTTGGTCCATCTCTCAAATCCTTCCCTACCCCTTGTCTGGGGGTGGCGTGTCACCTTAATCCTACCCCCTTGTTGGCAGGGCTGTGCTCCAAGGCTCCTTAGCTTTGGAAGAGGAAGAGATTTTTAAACAGCGCTTCATCATCAATGAACCAAGAAGTAGGTGCTGACCTTTGACCTGAAGTAGATGTGGTCAGATTGGAATCCTTAACTGACCCCCGCCTCCCACCCCCATAATCTGCTCTGCTGTCCCCTACCTGGTTTTATGGCGGCCAGACAAACAACAATAACACAACTAAAAAATGGGAAAAAAATTAAAACAAACATTAGGCCAACTGCAGGAAATCCATAAAAGGACTTCTTGCTTCTGTTGATTATTTTCTGCCTTTCCTTCATCCGCTTATTTAGCTCTTCACACTTTGAGGACATGATGAAACTGTGAGGCACTTCAGAGACACACTCAGACACGTGTGGAGAACACACTCACTCACACATACACCTACAAATAGAGAAAATCATAGGTCACACACAAGCATACACTCAGATAGTATAGAGTACAGTGAAATACTTTACTACAAACATTCACACACACATACAAACTCATAATAACCAACAAAGTCATAACCAGGTGTTTGAAGGTTGCGTCACTGGACGCCATTGTCCAGAGCGGTTACGTCTGGCAGAGAGGCAAACAGTGTCTGTGTGTGTGTGTGTGTGTTTGTGTGAGGAGCGGAGACAGACAGAGCCAGCTGCGGCGCTGTTACCCAGCACTGACAGGCCGACAGTCTCTGATGATGTCAGAGGGGCCAGTCAGTCATTTGAAACTGTCTTGGCCCGACTCCTACAAACTGGTCACACACTCCATATCCTCGTCCTCCAACAGCCCGCTGTCTCTCTGCCTTGCTCCTCCAATCACAACTGGGCCTATGTGGTGCCCTGCCTCCCCCTCTTCCAATTCTTCGTCATCCTCCTCCTCTTGTCCCATTTCCCCTGCTAGCAGCTCCTGCCTCTCCTCCAAGGAGGACGGCTCATGGATGGAGCCTCTGCTTCCCGCGGCCTCGCCCCCGCCCTCGCTGAGCGCTCGGTCCCTGTGCGTTGCTGCCGTGTGGAAGGGGAGGAGGTTGCCATTGGGGCTGTGCTGGGAGGTGGACGAGGTGCTAGATGTGGCCGTGTTGCTGTTGAGAATGTTGTTGGCGGCGTGCTCCATCTCTTCGATGGTCATGTCGCAGGCATCCGCCAACTCGGCTTTAGTGGCCTCAATGAACGACGGGTCCTGGGCGAAATGACCCAGACCTTCTGATATTAGCACCTTGAGAGGGAAACAGAAATATATGCAGGGGCATGGATGGGGGAGTGGGAGAGAAAAGTTAACTCAAAGGAAAAAGACTGGAATGGTTACAGCGGCAACTAATGATTATTTTCTTGATTTACTGTTCGGTCTATAAAAAGGTAATGCTTAGGAAGATTTCCTGAAACAAAAGTTGATTTATATTGAATCAAAAAGGAAAAAAAGTCTACTTGCCACCCCTAATCACAGGCATCAGAAGTCTATAGTACATGCATTTATTTTCTCTAAACCTCCCATATTTTACTGGTATAATACATACATATATGCAGACAATTTACAATAATTCACAAAAAAACTTAAGTTGGAGATAACAATTGAATTTATGTAGCAGAACATGCTGTATTGTTAACCACCCAGATGGAATCACTGACATAAAACAATGAAATCTAGAAAATCTTCACTGTTGAGGATTGTTACAGTAACGAGTAGTACTATTAACTATTAACTATTAATTATTAAGTAGAGTGTAACCTTCTCCAACCTGTGTTCACACACTCACCGCCTCCACCAGACTGCCTGCGCTGCCGTGACAAAGTGAGCTGCGGTCTTTCCCCAGTAATGAGGGCACTGTGAGCGACACTGGTCTTGGTCTTTGATTGAGCGCTGACCCACTGGGGATAGGACTTGCCCCCCGGCTGTTACCATTACTGTCGCTGTACCTAGGAGCAATACATTTGTTTATTATGTCATAAATATCGGTGTCATAACTGCTACTTGGACATTTGCACTGTGACTTGTAACAGATCGGTTCAAGGTACTGAGTCTTACCAGGGCCCACAGTTGACAGAGGGCAAGCTGGTATTGAGCTTTTCGTGGGAGTTGGAGCCCTCTAGCCTCAGAGAGGGCACCTGCTGGTAGGAGGCATCTGTGCCATGGAAAGGAAAAAGAAAGACAGGAGAAGCAACCGTGAGAAGAACAAACCTATCCCAACAAGTACAATGACAAAGCTCTAGCACAACAAGAACCATATGCACTTCAAAATTCAATATTGGATTTTTTTTTTATTATTAGATTTAGTGGCACGTTTTTCCCCCTCAATACGTTATAATTGTGCTTTCTGAAGGAAATGTATGGAAAATGTTCACCAGTACTGATCAGTACTGGTAAAAATGGCATGCTGTGTGCACAGGATTGCAGTATACCTGTTGGACTGGCTGGAGGCGTGGAGCACAGCCGGCTGAAGAGGGTCGGTGAGTGACTCCTTCTTAGCAGAGGACTCAACCCTGCGACTGCCAGAGCCTGGAGAAGGTAGAGAGCAGAGGGAGAGTGTTGGAAAGGAGCAGTAAGGGGGGACTATGTCTGTCAACACAGCATGGCTTGGAGATCAACTTCACATAACGTATGTACAACTTGTTTATGTGCATCTTGAGAGTAAGGTGTACTGTATGTCTTTGTTGATTTTGTTGCCATATTCTACCTGATGATGTACAAGGTGTAGTGGTACAGCCGTCTTCTGGGACATGTCTGGCCTAGACTGTCTCCTGAGACACTCCAGATGGAAGGACGATCTCCGCACTGTCACATTCACACACACATACACAACACATGTACATGCAAACCAATGTTTACTGATGTGTAGTTGAACCAAAACTTTGGATTTTTTCTGTCAGAAAGATCTGTATCCGTGCATGTGTCTGCTCACCCAGAGAAGTGGGGCAGAGGAAGACTCTCCTGGGAGACTGCCAACCTCCTCCTCCTCCTCCTCCTCCTCTTCTCTCTATTACCTCCTCTCCTTCATCCATAGGAGTCAACTGCTTACATGCCTCATCCTGATACACCAGCCTAATGAGTGCCCGAAGACACACAAAAAAGAGTTAACAAAAGACAAACTCCGAAACTCCTGAAATTTGGAGGTCATAACCAAACTGTTAAAGGTCACATATTATGCTAAATGCACTTTTTAAATGTGTTCTAACATATCCATGGGTCCACGGTGTGCCTAGAGACTGCCAAAATATAAAAAAAAATAACAATCTCTCCTGTTCTTACTCTCCCTCTTTCTGAAACCCCCACCCCTCCCCCCTAATATACACCAGTCAGAATTTTCCCCTTTTCTGACCTCACAAACTGGAAAGCCAGAAGCTTCCACTGTGCAGCCCACACCCCTATTTCTTATTGGTCCACGGCCCTGACAGACAGAGGGCGAGGCGTATCTGGCTTCGCTTCCGGACAGGGGGCGGGGGCAGCTCAAAGATTGTATATTTACGAGGGGAGCTGCAGCTCTTTTTAAAAAATAGGCCATTGTGAGATTAGCTGAACATCAGCATAGTACAATAAATTATCTGAAAGTTTTTTTCAGCAAACAATTAAAGAAAAACGTATTAGGGACCACTAAGACCATATAATATGGTGTATAATAGCACCGAAAAGTGTATAATATGGGAGCTTTAAGGGTGTGTATCTGATTCAACAGTACATGTCAGAGGAGAGTGATTGGTCGTCTTCCTGGTACTCCCTGTCATCAGCGTAGCTCTCATCGTACGTCTCCTCCGTGGAACCCTCGCCCCTTCGGATGATTGGCAGATGGCTTTCGCTTGAATCCGAGCTACAAAAGGAACAAACAAGCACACGACCCAAACAAACAAAAAACATGAACATAAACACAGACCACAAGTAATGGAAAAACATGTAGACAAATAGACAGACAGACATTGACACAAAAACATACACACAAAAAGAAGCAGCTGATTAGCAAAAAATTCAGATAGGAGCTTAGGAGGAGAGACTGAGAAACCCACACTATATACTGCATGTAGGAAAAGGAAAGAGAGAGAGAGAGAGAGAGAGAGGGAGAAAAAGCTGGAAGAAAATAATTAGAAGCAGGTGGGATTCACAACTATTTTGTGAAAGCAAAATGGTTAAAAGCATCAAAAGCATCACTTGGAATATGACAAACTGATAGTACGACTGAGGTTGAGACATCTTTAAAAAACAAAGAGTAAGGCAAACAAGATAATAAATCATGACAGCTAATACTTGGAGAGCACCATTTTAATGTAGGGATACTGGGAAAATAATCCTTTTCAGATGCTGTCTTTTTCACTCATTGATTAAGAAGTGGACACAAGGTCTGCATTAACTTGGTATAATTTACAAAAACACAAGAATGTCTTTAAATCTGCACATATAACTGTTCTTTCCAAATGCTAAAATATTGTTATTTGTATTATTTTTGTATTCCAAAGATGTCTTGTCACCCTATCTGTCCACATCTGTTTCATATTCCAGACTTCAGCTTTAAAGAGACATCCTGACATTTGAAGTTTTAACTTATTTACTTCACCAGATTGCTTGCTATGTCAGCTCCACAAAAACTGCCAATTAACGATTGCATTATAAATTGAAACCAAGAGAGCAAACAAACTGCCTGCAGTTACCATCGCCCATTATTTTTACGTTTAAACGCAAATAATATATTTTTTTTAGTCAACAACACAAAAACAATTCATAAGAACAGCCTGGTGAAGAACATTTTTTAAATGCCAAGATGTCCCTTTATTCCACAGCTATTTAAAGACTCAACAGCAAGCTCCGGGTTAGAACAGCATTTGAATAACACCTGACTAAAGCTGTTCTGAATCAGTTTGATCAAGCTCATCACACACAGATGGGGGTTACCGTGTCGCTAAGTGAAGAGAATCCAAAGAAATAGTGCATTGAAAAGCTGATACTTTGTTTAGTCTGTACTGGAGCACTTCATTTTAGATTACCTCCTGTTATGATGGAGGTAAAGTGAATGTAAATAATCTCCCATCTATGATTAACTATAACTGTCATTTGCCAAGGTTTCATATTGCCCCCATTCTACACATGCATAATAACTTTCTAGGATTTAAACATTTGGAAGCAGCATATACAATAATCTCATTCTGGACTTGTTGGACAGACCAAACTTAGTCCCTTGCCTGCATAAAGGCAAAAAGAAAAGAGCAACTATGACAATGCAACATTAATTATCCCTTTGTTTAAATAAGATACTCCACATTTTTTTGCTTAATTAGGATCACAACAGGAGAAATGTAGGTATGAGCCTTTAGAGCCTTCCACACATTACCATTTCTATGGGTAAAGATACTACATTGTGTCTAACCCAGCCCTGCCATAAAATACAATAGATCAGCAAAGATCAGCACAGCAGCAATAAGAGCCTGTAATTGGAAAAATGTAGCCATGTTGCACCAAACATTCCATGGATAGCTATGGTAGCAGATTGTATTGGAGCAGCATAGAGCCTGGCTTTTGATGTATCAACTAAAGCAGTATGTGCATAGCAACAAGTCTCGCTATAGCACTCTGACCATATTTATAGCATTATGAGCCCTTTTTGCACACACTAACACAAACACACACACACACACACTTTTTCTCACTCCGTCCCCTGGCAACATACCGCATGAGGGTGTCATAAAAACACGTCCTGCTCGCCACCAGAAACAAAGGTCAAGAAAAGGGAGGAAGAAGGAAAAAGAAAGTGAAGGAAATAGACAAAAACCATTTATGTTCATACTTGTGTATTATGTAAGCTGGCTAGCTAGATATCTGTAATGATGGTCAGGAAATGAGACCGTTAACTTTTGCCTCAGTTCAAGAGCACATAAAGTGGGAGAGGAAAAAAACACCCCTTCAATAAAAGAATCACTTAATAAGAGGCACCTGTAACTTGCTGTGCGGCCTGAGCTCACCTCTTTGGAGGAAAGCACCACGCAGATTTCGGCAGCAGGATGGGGGTGAGTGGCTGTCCTGTATGTCCGTCTACAGTGCTAATAGACGGGCTTGGGAATCGACTGATACCCTGGGTCACCACCACACCGACCATACTAGTGTTGTTGGCATTGTTGAGGTTGGCGTTGGAGCCTGATGAAGAGTAAGACAAAGGGGTGAAAGTGGTAGAGTCCATGAGCTTCTCATGGGACGGACTCTCGCCTTCGCAAGGGGAGCCCTTCTGGCTGATGTGCAAGGGACGCTGGGTAGTGAAGGACTGTGGGAAGGAAGCGTTCCCATCGCTCTGGTTGTAGTAGTTGACGTGGTTGCTGAACAACCCACCCGAACGCTGTAAGGTGAGAGGAGTGAGGGTGAAAAGGGTGAAAGGAAAGGAGAAGAGGGGGAAATGTATTTCAGATAATTGAAGTTAACGTAAATGTTTACATCAAAATATCTTTATATCTTTCTAAACTCAAGCACTCAGAATTACTACTCTCACATTCAATGCGAGCAGCAACAAAAACATTATTCAGCAAAGATGGAAATGCAAATCAGAAGCCTTGAGTCACAAACCAAGGAGAAGTTGTACTTGTGAAATCAGAAATGTATTTATAGGGACTTTATAATTTGATTGCAAATGACTGCAGCTGTAATTATTGTGCATATGATAATAAATCATCTTGTATCAGAAAGGTATTTCTTACAGATGAAATATTTGCCATAATGCTGCATGGATGGATGTCGGAGTAGTATAATACTATTTATAATTGAGTTAAATTTTGTTGCTCAAAAACATATTTTAGAATCCCTTATTTCAGTCTATCTGTGTAACATACAGTACATATGAGTAACAAGATACAACAATCAACTAACAAAAGATGTGAATGAGGTAATGACATTGACAATGGAGGCTGATAACTAGTATAACTCACCCTTCAGCAAAGTTCCCGTGTGTGTGTATTTTTTGTCAGAGGATAACAGTTACAGTGCTGAAATGTGCAATGATATGTCTTTTATATAAGGAAATTGTGCTGTTTTTCTGCTTCCAAAACGTGTACTCATGGAATTTTTTTAAAAATTGAATTTAGTATCTGCAGTGGTTGGTAGCCAAACGCTGTGGTGGAGATTGAGACATTTAAAATGTCTGTTTGAACCTCTGAGCACATGCAATTGGGTCCGAGTATGTCCATGTGGCAATAATATGGCTTCAAGCTGGAGGCTGATCATTTCTCTGTCACTCTCTCTCTTTCTCCCTCCCTCTCTCTGGAGAGTGAGTGAAGGAGTGTGTATCCAACCTTTACCCTAAAGATATCGTCCTCCGATGCAGCCGACACAGGCTCCTTCAGGCCTTTATCCAGCTCCTCCTCCACAGTCAGGTCTCCAGAGATGGCCCTCCGAATCTCTGGACCAATGTCATGCAATGTCCGCAGGCCCGCCTTCACACAGACCAAACAGCATAAGTGTTGCACTTATCATAGTGACCGACATATACAGTTAGTACTCACACAACATATTTTTCTCTCTTACTATAGTCCATTCATAACAAGAAGCCTACTATAAACACTGCATCCCCCTGACATTTTCCTTTGAAATATTTTGGGTCAACAACTTGAAATATGTACAAGTACTTCTGTCATCTGAATAAAGATAACGTATATGTATAGATTTATGGTCAAGGTTGAACAAAAACTCAATGTGATGGTGTACCTGCAGAGAGAGGGCAGTTTTGGGGGGCACCTTGGCCACCAGCCCTTGTTCTTTCCTCTTCTTAAACTTGCGGAAATATTCCTGGATGAGGAACGTAGCATAGAACTTCCCGACTGTTACCTCATCATCTGAAAAAATAAAAATAAAAATACATTTGATTATTATAATGTCTCAAAATGCCCTTGCCTAATGGAATGAAATACTGCTGCTGAGACCTTAGTTACAGTAATAAAACAAACTGCGATGCTGAGATCCCTTACCGCCAGCAGGAGGCACTACTTGATCCAAGAGCTTCATGCTGGTTCTCTTCCAGATCTTCTTCACTATTGCCCTCAGTTCCTCATTGGCCTGCTCCAGGTTACCTGCAACCACAGAAACATACATACGTATACATTCTGTAGGCTTAAAGTACTATTTTCCTAGTTGCACACTACATTGCCATTCAGTCTGTCCATTGTGAAAGCATCAGCACAAGTGTGTTTCCGTATTTGTATCCGTGAGACAGTATATTGTTTGTGTATTTAACACTGGAATTTTAGGATTCCCAGGAGAGTTTTAATAGTGTGGTGTTGGGATTAGGACAGGGCAACAGAGTGGGAGTCAGCAAAAATGGATGTGCTGTAGCATTTTGAATATTTCATTATGATATATAAATATTTATTTAACGTAACTTGAGTAAATTTGGGGAAATTTCAGGTGTGAATGTGTTTTATTTTATTTTTTATTTTATTTTAATGTTTATTTGACAGGGGCAATACATACAACATTTCCACAAAAAAATGGGAAAATGTGATGCATATAAGACGTCTAGCTTCAGCTAATTTGCAGTCTTTGTCCCTGGGTCAGGCTTTAAAATACAATCAAAGATACTAAATACAATAAATGCAGTGATGGAGATACAGTGAATAATACAATTAATAGGTACCATGAGTCAATACACACAGCTGTAGTTATACATTTCAGATTAAAACACAATTAAATTTAGCATTAAACATTAGTAAAGTGCTCTATTAAAATAACTTGAGAGACGTTAATGTTCACATTTCTGCTGCTGCTTGAGCCACTGTTTAACTTTCACACTAAAGCTCTTTAGTTCTGTTTGGGATTTAATCTCTGATGGTAGAGAATTCCATAGGTGTGTACCTTGCACTGAGAGAGATAATTGGCCAAATGTTGTCCTGCATCTTCGAACTTTACAGTTTTGTTTGGTTATACTCCTTGTCATTGTCCGGCAGTTGTCAGTCTTTTTAAAGATCTGAGACATTGCTTGTGGGGCCAGTCCATTTAGGCACTTAAAAACAACTTTCAAGGAACAGAATTTTATAAAGTTGGAAAAAGTCAACAAATTGTATTTCTCAATAATTTTACAATGGTGCCATTTCTGTGGCTTCTGGTCTAACATTTTTAAAGCTAGTTTATAGAGTGAAAATAAAGGTCTAGTAGCTGACTCAGTGGCCTGGCCCCAGGCAGTGATGCAATAGGATAGATGTGAAAAAACCATGGCATGCAGATACAAATGAGATGCCTTAAAGGAGAGGCATGACCTGATAAGTCTAAAGCAGTTCAGACTAGTTTTTTACAGTTTTAGATAGCTTCTTTATATTTAATTTCATCTCTGTCACTCTGCACTGTCAATAAAGCATAAAAAAAAATGCACAAAAATATCTTGTGTGTGTTACCGTCCGTCTTGATCCTGAGTGCGGTCCTGACCAGAGCAAACAGTGTGGCGTTGAACATCACTGTTCCATCGCTGTTCAGAGGCATGTTCATTGACACCAGACGCTGTGTGAGATATTAAATATATTTTGTTTGATAAATCTACCATTTCAAATTAAATAATGCACAGGACAAGACAAGGCCTGTAGTCGACAGTTTGTTGAAAATTAAACATAGTTTGAAACTATGCTCATCACTAAGGTGCGAACACACCAAACGCGTTGGGAGCGGTGGCCATCGCACCCAACGCACCTGATCTGGCGCTTGGTAATTTTGTATCAAAAAATGGTTCAACGCGCTCAAAGCACCTAACAGCCCACTCCCCCTCCCCCGATATATTTATTCCCCTCATCAACCATGGCTGCGATCAGACCCGACACAACAGCGATCATGTCCGCACAAAAACAACAACAACAACAACACGGCCAACAATTGTGCCAAAAGACAAATCAACAGCAACTCAACGGAACAAATAGCCTTAAAACAGCATTGCAGATTCACGCCGCTCGGAAATGAACACAAACAGCAAGGCAGCATCATACCAAACACATTTACAGCAGCATTGTGTGCACAAAATAAAGGCAAGTAGCCTACATTACCCTACCTGGCTGTGACGGGACCGTGGCTGGCGTAGATATAGGCATAAACACCGGTGCTTCGCTGTACTCGTCGTGAAAGTTCCCCGGACTTAGCCGTTATGTTTGGGTTCATTATGGAGGTGGTGGCCGCACACAACCGGGTGAGTTAACTAAATGCTATCTGACCGGTGCTAACTTGGTTTATCGGCTAAAGCACAGCCGCACATATTCACTGAATTAAGCAGGAAGCCCATTTTGCTGGCTCACTTTTCCCACGTCTTCTAACCCAACCCCGAGCGGCTTCATATCACCAGCCAGCCGCAAATACATTTCCTCCCCGGTGTTTTTCAGCCTCTGTGTTGTCCTCCCAAAGTGCCGATGTCTGTGACGTCGAGTCATTCCCCAAGGCTGATTGGCTAACGCGGCTAAACGTCACGCGTTGGAGCAGAAAAAGTTAAATTTTTTGAACTCCGCGCGTTGGTGCGATGGTGCTTTGGTAACGAGGCTACCGCGCCCAACGCACGGCTTTACCGCGGCTAACGCATCATCGCGCCTAAACCAATGGTTCCCTATGCAAAAATAGGATTTTTTAACGCCGCCACCGCACTCAACGTTTTTGGTGTGTTTGCACCTTTATGCTCCTATAGTGAGATGTCAATGTCTATTTTCTCTTCATGATATTGAGCAAGATGTTACCAGCTGTCAATATTTAATCATATTGATATCAAAAATGTCTTTATATTTTCACAACTGGTAAATCGAATGTTATTAATGTTATTAATTAATTGTGCCCCAAAATGGAAGAAGAATGTATTTGAAACCCTTGTCAAATATTTGTAATATTTTCTACAGTTCTGCAGCCTTGTTCAGTCATTTGTGGGAACATGCATTTGTTTGTGTGATTACCTTACAAGCCACTCTGTGTGGACAGAGCTTTCCAAAGCCGAGCGGAGGCTGGATTCTCCGCAGCAGAGTCACCACATCCAGGTGCTTTATCCTACCCCTGGGAACAGCACAGACATCACATTATACAAAACCTCTGCAGACAAAAGATGAATTATTTAGATGACATATATCTTAAATCTTCTGGGAACTTACTTAGCCTCTGGGTCATATTCAGCCCAGATCCTCTTGAATTCATCTAGATGATGCGGCCCGAGGATCGACCAATCACGCGTCAGGTAGTCAAAGTTGTCCATGATGACGGCAACAAACAGGTTGATGATCTGGGGAGAATCGGGAATCAGTCAGAAACTGAAAAGAACTTGAAATCCTGTTTCATATATTAACCAACCTGTATAACATAATGAAGTGCAGGAACAATGTCAAACTATTCCTTTTAACTTGCATATACAAAACAATATAAAGCATTCGATAAGAATTTTATACAATTTATCATTTTCTGAAAATAATTTGCTATTTTCGCTTCCATATATTGTCAAGTACGGTACTCTTTCAATCTGTTTTTAAAAGAGGAACCATCAAAATTAGTTGTCTCTTTCTGTAACAGTACTCACCAGAAAGGCACAGAGCATGTAGAAGCTGACAAAGTACATGATGGCAAAGTGGCTGCCACAGTCTGTATCGGTGCCCGTGTTAATCTCATTGGTTGATCCTTTTTCGCACGTCTTATTGGGGGTGCATGCCAGCATGATCTCCTGCCATGCCTCACCTGTAGCACATCTGATAAAACGACACACATGCAAACATCCACACAGATATGCACACACGTTGTCGCAGACATGCATGCAAAGAAACACGCATATACATATAAATAAAAGAAACATATCGAGGCACACATATATGCACCAGCATGGAGTCACATGTACATTTATACATTAACACACATACAGACACATGGATGTGTGCAGGTATACATACAGGCATACCAATATAATATTAAGTGACACAAGCACATAAGAGAAAAAGACAGAAAGAAGCACAAACACACACACACACACACACACACACACACACACACACGGATAAGAGTTAGAGTGTGAACACCACAACAGCAAACGTTGATCACATCATAACGAGATCCAGATACATTGAATTTACAGAGCATCAACAAAGATATTTGATTTGCTTTGTTAAATGTATTAAGACCTTCTGCAAACTACAACTGTCTTCCATTGTGAATACTTCGGTACTAATCAGCTTTGTAAGTCTGCAGATGCTTCTTTGCCAGGTGATCACTCTTGGAGAGCTGTGTTGAGGTGTTCGCTCCATTTAAATTACACAGTAGTATAAGTTATCCAAGTATTCTATCACTCTGAATGGAAGCACATTGCTATGATATATTCCATGAAGGGGTCAGTACATAGAATATGAACAGATAGAAAAGATGCGTTTTTATGCATACATGCTTACAAACATGATATAATGGCTGCCATACTGTACCATATTTATTCTATCTGATCCATTCTTTCAGTTTCTATGTTTTTTGCCCCCTGCATGGAATCTTACATCATTGCAACCACATGGGACAGAGGAGTTTCTGAGACTGGATCCAGGCAGTTTACATGTATAATCAGTGGAGTCCTCTGACATCTGAAGAAGGTTTCCTCATCAGTGGAACAGAATATTTTACCGTAAATCAGACTAAAGTGTTGAACAATTATCAGCTAAATACTGAGCCTAAAGGTGTAAAGATAATGTTTGCATATGCTATTAAAGCTTGTGAGTATCTGGTGTTTCTACGTCAGATCTTGGTGACATTATGGGAATCACTGCAACATATTTTCAATAAGAACGTTTTAGTTATTGGCAAAATGGCAGTAAAATGGTGTCATAGTAGGAGTCGGCTGAACTTACAGTTTGACATTTACAGATATCTTGCCATTTATAGAACCCACTGTTGTAATAAAATGTCAATGGGTTGTCTAATATAACATTTAAGATTATTTTCAGAGTAAATGGAAGAAATAATTTTTTTTAGGAGTTATTCTGTCTGACTGTACATTGCAGAATGAATGATGGCATCCATGAACAAAAGGAGATATTATGGAGAAATGGAAAGGAAGAAGAAGACGAGGGAAGAAAGAAAGGGGGTCAAGTACAAAAGAATGAAGATGGTAAGCGTAGCTATCTTTCTCACCTGAAGAGTAGCAGCACTGCCTGAGGGAAAGTCTGGAAATTGTTGTTTCTGTTGATCTCCGTGTGGTCCCGTAGCGCTATCTTACCAAACATCTGCACGGGGGGAGGAGGTAGTCAAAGCACACAGGATATGACGTCAGCATTGATAGGAGGAATTGACAATCAAAATTAGAGGCGGGCTGTCCCCCAGGAAATCAAATGAAAGTGTCTCCCCCTCGTCAACAGCAACACAAACAACTGGACAGCTTGTAGGGAGAGACAGAGGGACAGACGGAGGAAGGAAGAGGAGAGACACAGACTGGTAATAGCTGGAGGAGAGAAGGAAGACGTGATTCGAACAGGAACTCTGAATGACAAGACTCCAGGAGGACAGACACAGGACGCAGGCCAACTGGAAGAAAGGATAAGAGAGAAGAAAACACACAACAGAGGGGGGGAAACAAGGTGTCGAGCCGACAGCTTACCTGCATGCCGATGACAGCGTATATGAAGAATAGCATCACTATTAGCAGAGCTACGTAGGGTAGAGCCTAAAGAGGTGAGAGAGACACATCAGTGACACGTTGCTGACAGTATAAACCTGCACCAGGAGCACAAGGAGTCCATTCACTTTCAATCAAGTCTCAGAAAGTCTCAAATAGATTCTTCAAATTATTGTTAAAAAAATGTTGATTTAATGGACATATTTTTCTGTTTTTCAAAATAAGAAGGAGCAATATGAATAATGGATTGGTACTTTTTTAATTGAAAGTGAATTGCTCTGCAGCCCTTTGTGGCACAACACCAAAAACAGTTCACGACAAATCATCCGACTTGCTAGTGAAAAATCTCAGTAAATTAATAAACTGCTCTCTTTCAGCCAGGAGACCAGTCCCATGTATTGTACAGGAACCACACATGGCCACAACAGGGAAACCTCTATATTTACACACCAACACAAACTGTGTGGAACTGAGCACCTGGCTAACGTTACCCCTGTGCCTTGGGGAGCAGGGCCAAATCATGACAAATCAATGAAAAACTCAAGTTAGCTTTAAAAAAAGGAATTTTTTTTCTTCTTCAGTAATATTTAGATTTTTATTGTAAAATGAACACCATGAGTCTGGTTTGACTGTTTCACCAATGTTTCACATTTCAATACTGTAACATGAAGTGGCTCGTCTCAGCTAACACAAGAGAGAGAACAGATTATTCTTGATTACCCCATAACACTATCAAATGATGAGGAATATTTTTTTGGTGGAGTGCTTATTTCAATGATCTACTGCTTAACCCGCCTTTGAGGAATGGTGAGCTTTCAGGGGTTAGTAGTAGGGTAGTAGGGAGGGAGAAAGGAGTAGAAGAATAAGAATGATGAGTTGGAAAGAAGAGAATAGATATTTCTGGTAAAGATGTTTTAGTTCCTGTCTGTTTCCTAGCGTCCTAGCTCTATATCCCTCCCTGTATCTGCAGAAAGACTCCTAAACCTCCTCTCCGTTACCTTGCACCACCCCTTTTGTTTTTCCTCTTTCCCTATCCAGCTGTCCAATCTTTAAACCATTTGACTTATTATAAAACAAATCAAAAGAAGGAGGACGCAAGGAAAGGAAAGGTGGCTTCTGAGGCTCCACCAGGCTGGATTTACACAAGAACAAGGATATTTTTAGCCCGATGTGACTCAGATCTGAAAGTCAAAGATGATTTGCCCAGTATTAATAACATGAAATGAGTCTACTCTGGATTAATTGAGCAGATAATCACCTTTTTGACAGAACTGCAATTCATTTTAATTTAAGTATTACATTTTAACATGTAGCCTACATATCGTTAATAAACTCGAGAACCACCATGCCAATTCGGATCAAATGCTGTAATAATTTGTGGTGAAGAGTGAAATGAGGCTAAAATGGTACTATGGCCTCCAAAAAAGGGCTCCGATCAAGGTCACATTAGGGTTAAACTCCCTCTTTGCTTCTGCCATTTCCATCCTGTGTAAACCCAAACCCTGTTCTAGCATGTTGTGTCCGGTTCTCCCCTCACTTGGAATGATTTGATGAAGGTCCACAGCAGGGTCCGAATCCCTTCCCCGCGCGACAGCAGCTTCACCAGCCTCATCACGCGGAACAGCCGGAAGAAGGTGATGGAGATCCTGGCGTTCTCTTCAGAGTTCTGCAGTCCCTTTTGGTGGGGTTTGGTGTTTTTTAATTTTTAGAAAAAACACAGGACGCATGGGGACACATGCATATAGGTAAGGGAGGGTAACACACACACACACACACACACACACACACACACACACACACACACACACACACACACACACACACACACACACACACACACACACACACACACACACAAACACACAGATATGATAACACAAACGTACACACATCCATATTCACACACACAACGACATATGCAGAATGCAGACATACAAGTAACAATAATATGCATATTCCCACCCACACATATATGCATATATGTGGATTAAAATATGTATAACACACACACACACACACACACACACACACACACCCACACAGACACATACACACTGAATTAATATATGGAAGTCTGCGTCCTACGAAATCCCATCAAAATCAACTGACAAAAGAGATTTGGGAGAGAATCGGGCAATCATGCTTATTTCTATGGCTTCATGGAAAAATCACTTGGCAAGAAAGAGATTCACAATATCCGCAAGCTTCCTAATTACACCTGCTTCATCCTTCTGTATATAATACATACATCCAACTATAAGTTCCTCTGCAGTTACTTGTCTTTAAAGATACCTTATTGTACAATGAAAACTAAAATTGTCTTCGTAGATATTACTGGTTCATAAATGTCATACTGCTGTTACTTTTTCACCTCAATGCAATCACAATCAATGTGAAAAACACAGTATTTTTTCAATCACATATTCCAAGTAAATCCAATCTTGCAATGTTATTTGACAAACAAACAAAATACTTTCAGAGACCCCAAGGTAATTTGTCTTACTAAGCCTAAAGCTTTTGTTACTGTGTATGGACTAAGATTCTTAAAGCTGAAACAACACCAGAGATTTCAATTAGTGGAGGTAAACTCTTTCATCAATCACTAATAAAAAATGACAACAGATACAGTACAAATCGCCTTGCCTGCAGGCAGATACCGGTTTCAATTAATCATGCAGCAAAATTGTATGTCTGTCAGAGCAACGGGCCACAAAGATATAAAGACATTACTGCTCAATGCAGCCACAGTACAAAAATATCATCAAATATTATCATGGTTGGAAAATCTCTTCATCTTTACTTTTTGTTTTCTATTATCTTTTAGGAAACTGTTTTCACCCCAGTAATCATGTTCATTTCAGAGCCTCTTCAAATAAGCGTGTAACATTTTGCCTTTCAATGCATGTAAGCTTAGTATAGCTCTGTACTGCAAGGTAGAGGCACCATAGCTTTGTAACTGTCTATTGTTCCAGAACCCATCCACAGGAAATAACTCCGCAATGAAATATTCAGTTGAGTGCTTTTCTAATACAGATTTATTCATTCATGTTGTTCGTTCTAAGGGAGAAAAATACGGAAAAACAATGGCAACATCAGGATGTAAGTAAAAGAAGATGCACCAAGTTCAGCATAAAGACCCATAATATCTTTGTTAATTCAGGTGAATCCAAAGATACCAGTTCAGTACAAGTATCAAATCATCAGTAACCATAACAGCAGTAACAGTATTGTAATATGACAAGAAAATAGTCAAAACCCGATCAAAAGCTAACTATGCACTTCCACACAATTCCAATAATGCATATAGTGAACCTGACCACAAAGGAATGCAGCATTTATACCATAATACTTTAAACACAGCAGTGCCATACTACACCTGTCTCCACTGTAATAATTAACTGTGACTGTAAGAACACAAGCACAGCCCATCCTCTATCAGCCTGACCTGTGAATCTGTTCCATCCCATTTGTGTTTTTCCAAGAGGCCATCAATTCGTTATGCTAATCCCAGAGAAAGTACAGTGTGCTCATAAAAAGAACTTGCCATTTTCCACATCTTACTGTAGTTTGGGATAACATATCTCATATGTTACTCTTCAACCTAATACAGTTTAAGGGTTGTGTTCACAGAAACAAATGATTGTTGTATCTAAATGTTCTATATCAACCCAAAGCTGGGAAATTCCTCCAACTAATTCTATTATTCAATAACTCTGGGATAGTTTGGGCACTGTCTTAGGGTGAATATCACATTCTTATGGTGGCCATGTGTGTAGTGTTGACAAGTAACCCAAGACATGAGTTGTCCCAAACTCCACTGACAGATACACTGGAAAAGACACATCCTCCTGAGGAGTGTGAGTCAAAATGTTGAACTGCATGTTATACCACAACTGGACCACAGTGGGGACCGTTGCACCATTGAGAGAGTGGGATTGTGAGTGGGAGAGGTACAGTAACAGAAAGTGTGACATAGAAAGAAAGGGAAAGATTGAGAGAGAGTATGTGAGAGCGAGAGATAGTGAGTGAGTGAGTGAGTGAGTGAGTGAGTGAGTGAGTGAGTGAGTGAGTGAGTGAGTGAGTGAGTGAGTGAGTGAGTGTGTGTGTCTGCATATATATAGATATATAGATTTTGATAGATAGATAATGTAGACATATAGACAAACAGACACAAATAAAAATGGATAGATAGATAGACAGACAGACAGATAGGCAGACAGACAGATAGATATAAATACAGATGGACAGACAAAAGGATAGATATATAGATACATACATAGATAAATATATAGATAGATAGATGGATAGATAGATAGCAGGCCACTTGAGAAGAGTGGAAGAAAGAGAGACAGTGTGATAGCGTGAACATGATGGCTTGCACCGATGACGAAGCACTAAAGATACCACACCTATAAGGGGAGGGGGATCAACTTGCAAGCCATGGCAGAGGTGGGGGTAGCGGGTGCCATGGCAACAACAATAGCCACTCAAGGAAAGTCACAAGACTCCAGTTATACAAACCCTGCACGGTACAGTGTCCTTCACTCCCACACACACATAAATATGAATGTGTAAAAGTACAAGCAACAGCTCCATAAATATAACTCTGGACATGCTGCTGAAGATAAGAGTGGGAGCGACAGAGGAGAGATGACAGCGCCATTGAAAAGCCAAAAGTTTTGGATCATACCATGGAAGGCAGAGTAGAAGGAAAGGGTGGAAGGACAGAGGGATGGTGGAGGAGGAAGGGAGGCAGACAAGGTTACCGTCGGAGCATACCACTGGCCTTACCGCAGGGGGGTGAGAGGAGGAAGAGGAGGAGGAGGAGGGCGAAGAGGAGGACGAAGACGAGGAGGAGTCAGCTGGCTTTAAGGAAAGGCAACAAAGATCAGCACCAGAGCAGCGCCTTGGTGTTTGTGTCACTGTGCATGTACAGTATGTGTGTGTGTTTGAGTTTTTTTTTTTTTTTTTGTGAAATGTAATGAGAACCAGACCCGGCAACAAAAAAAATTAATAAAAATCATAAACCACCGGGCAATCGAGGTTTCAGCCTCTGATCAAACCCTCAAATGGTGAAGAGGCGATAAAAAATATCTTTGCCAAGAGGGAGAATTCTATAAGATTTTACTGCACATAGATACTACCCATCCTCTTGAGGGGCCACATCAAGCTGAATCGCCTCCTATTACAGTACTAGGAGATTGAAACATGTAAGTGAGATATTGGGAAATTGCTGTCCAGTGCCTTGGGCGCTAAAGTAATGAATGATGATCAGGGGCAGCCACAGAGGTGAAAAGAGCTGACTGTGTACGTGCCTATGTGCAACATAACATGTGTTGTGTGAGCCCATGGGGTTGTGTGTATGATGCAGAATATAGTGGCGCCTCTGTAGCTATCTGTTTTTCTTTCTACCAGCTGAAGCTACAGTACAGTAACATTGGTCAACTCAGGCAACATTTACCAAATGCATATTGGCATTAAAGAACAATGCCTCCTTTGAATATGTTTAATTCAAGATGTTCTTCGACCTGAGAGTAGTTAAGACCCAAAGAATGGATTGGACATCAGTTCAAAGAGGCATCAGAATACCACAATAAACAGGGAGTCAATATCATCTTGTCTGATGATAAAGAATATGTTAGATGCATTTGGAAAATTGGAGCCCAGTATTAACATAACACTGAGGGGGAAATATACATACTGTAGGGTGACACCCACTGGTCATCCCTGGTATTACAACATTTGACACTGCCGCGAGTGATAGATTAACTAGTGGTTCAATCTATGACTGAGGAGATGTTCCCTCTGGCTTTGGTATTGGCTCTGTTAAAATACCTTAATATAATGCATCATGATTCCAAATCTTTCCCAGAATAAAAAAGGATCTGAGAACGTAAGAATGTTGAAGGAGGAAAGAGGCAAGAAAGAAACTAATGCAGCAACAAAAAGGGAAGAATTTAGGGAAAACATCCAAAGGAAAGGGGGATTCAGGGAATCAAGGAAAGGGAGCAAAGGAAGGAAAGCAAACATGAAGTGTGAGAACATAGCAAGAAAAGAGGGAAGGAAGAAGGGGAACTGTGCATTTTATAGATTTCTAACAGAGCCATAGACACTTTATGATCACGCACAAAAAGGATGTACACAGAGAAGTAAGTTACTATATTTTAAATTTTTAGTTCGAGCACGTACTCTGTACTTCCTTCCTATCGCTTAGCCAATTTTGATTTTTTGAGGGGACAAGTGAAGAGAGGATATTTGTGTTTGCTAACATTTATCATAAGAAGAGCTTAAGCAGGGAGGAGTGATGGATGAAGGGAAGACAAGAGAAGAAAAGGGAAGGAAGGAAGGAAGGAAGAAAGGAAGGAAGGAAGGAAGGAAGGAAGGAAGGAAGGAAGGAAGGAAGGAAGGAAGGAAGGAAGGAAGGAAGGAAGGAAGGAAGGAAGGAAGGAAGGGAGACACTGGTTCTCACTAAGTAGTACTGACTTAAGTTAAAACTGAAATATGGGAGAATATGTGTGTTTGTCTGTGTGTGTTTTATACAAAGGGCCAGCTGGTTCAATGAAAGCATCATTAAAATCTGAATAGGCTTCAAAGCTGCGAACCAGATTCAGATTAAACTCAAATGATTGTGATAGTTCTCATTAAAAGGTGACACAAATCTAATTACAGAGTCTACAATGAGCATGGGCTGTAATTTTAACCAACCATTCAAATCTACAGTATTCCTTTCAGGCTGTAGTGCGGTGCAGAGGTGAGTTACTGTAGTTGCAGCTCATCACATTTATGAGCTCTTAAAATGAACTTGAGCTGTTTCTCACATATATTATAGTCATGTTTACGAGAAAACATTTCATCAGATCAGTCAGTTCAATAGGTAACATGGGTTTCTTAAAAGTCTCCCCGTATATTTAAGTATTTTACACCTTTTTTCTTATGCCTTAGCCATATATTGTTAAGTCCTAATACTGCCACATTACAGTGCTTTCATTCTAATTTGTAAAGCACTGGAATTAAAAACATATTACATTGAGAACAATTTTTTTTTTAAACAAATAGCAGATAATTGGCTTATCACTCAGCTTCTTTGAAAAGCATTAGAGACCCATGTGACCCAGCTTGCATTTCAGGTGAGCAAGCAGCACTGCAAACCAACGAGAAAGAAGACAGAAAGAGAGAGAGAGATAGATAAACATCCATAAAAGAAGAGTGAGGAGAACCGAAAAGGCTCACAAAGAGAAGGAAGAGAGATGGAGAGCAGAAGAGGAGGCATTCCAAATAGAAAGAAAGAAAAAGAGAAATAGATGCAGTACATACTGGCATCGCCTGCAAGACACTGCTGAGAGCAACAAACCACTACCAATCTGTTCACACTACTTCTACTCAAGCAAAAATCAAAAACGTAAAAAAAAACATATAAGACTTAAGAAGCACCCGCAGGTTGCTGGGGAAAATGAGAGACCCGGGACTTAAGAAAGTATAGCTAAACGGAGTCAACAAGCACCCACCAGAGCAACGAAGTGGATGCATACAAGATATTTCGGCCATTTAATATTTACTAGAGGCAAAGTGAAACCATTTTAAATGCTGGCCTGTTACTGCAATTCACTGGGTACTTAGAAATGCAATGAAAGATATGTAGCTGTTGGCAAGCTGCTACTATTAGTTGCTAATTGCATTGCTCAGTATGTTAAAAAGCTTAACTTGGGCTTTAGTGCCAGATGAATTGCAGTAGCTGGTTAAAATCTACAAGGTCTTAGTGGCAGGGTCCCAGTTTAAATAAAAGCCAAGACTTCTCACAGGATCGTGCGGAGGGTTTCTTAAAATAGAAAAAAAAAAAAAAAGTAGCTTGGGCATCACGTTACCCAAATAATTAAAAAACAGAAAAAAAGGCTTGGGGCATGCCTTTAGGTTAGGGGTGAGAGAATACACTAATAACTCATTCAACCAGAGCAAACCAAACAATCAAAATCAATCAAGCCAAATGAAAGGCAAATCCAAAACCAAATTTTAGGTGCAACATTAGTGACATGTATAGATGACAAAGATGTATATATCTGGCCCAGCAAACCTCAGTATAAAGGTTATTGATTATTATTTTATCTTCGTCAGCCTAAGTCTTTATGTAATTCTGTAATCCTTTCTTTACTTCATTATAAGATATATGTATTGTCTGCAAAGGCAGCAAACGGGTATAAACATGACACTTTTGTGAATACCCTGACATCAAATTCCTGTAATAACCGGAAGGGAGTAACTGGAAAAAACAACATCAAATATCCAAGTACAGTTTAGAAATTACCCGGTGTGTCGTTTGTAACCAGCTTTGTCAGCCTCTCATGGGGACAAATGGATTCCCTTTCCTGAGTCAGAAAAACAACTGCCAAGCTCAAACACCCCTGGGATACACTAACCTTATTTGTATGCCTGACCAGTGCTGTCTGGTGTGAAACACACTGCATTCCACCATGGGAGAACATACCGGTGTACCAGTGTGCATATCTTTGCCTCATGTCTTAACATCCAACATCAGGCTGAGGATGTGAGAGGATTTTAGCCAAACATATACTTAAGTTGCATCCGTAGTAGAAATGTATGTAATTTATGTGATGCAAAAACATTTTTTTTTAAATACATAAATGTTAAAGTTTAACCTGAGATTTTACATCAATGTCTTCAAGTACTCAGTGGACGTGGAAACAGTATAAATCAAATATGTTTCCCAAAATGTCAAACAAAATTAAGAAATACTAACCTACGATTAGATGAAGATTAGGTGATCTATGGAAATGTGACACTCTATGATTTAATTGGTTTGTAGAAACCAAGCAAATGTGTTTTCGTTATGAGCTGACGTCATACAGACAATATATCAAAGTTAAACTCACATAGACCTCTTCTGCCATTTGAGCTACATTCAGCACCTTGAGGATTTCCACTGGATGTTTGCTACTAGATTCAATGCTTTGCTGACTGAAGCCAAGGTACCACATACAATTAAGTAATAGACCTAGAAAACACTACTTCACAATGAATAGAGGCCAGTCTGGTTATAGTACAACATTATTTTCTTCTCTGGCATGTCACACAGCCTATCCTCTTGTAAGGCTTAATAAAGAGGGGTTCTGTCCAGCCTCACTGTGCAGTTGGAACGGTTCTCAGAATATTCTTCCTGCCAAAGAGCACTTTGAATATCATATGAATAAAACACCAATTATCCCTTAAGTGTAAATACGTTAGACACTCAACATTTGACTTAAGTTTGGGATATTCATTCTTATTCAGCACCACTGTTGACCATAGCGCCTCCACGTCGATGAAAAATTAATTCATACATACATCTACATAAATTTCACGGATCCTGAGTAAATCCATTTATGGATCAAATTGTTCGCCATGTCTGCACATTGCTATTGTCGGAGAAAAACTCCACAATAGGAACTGCAACCTGCATTTTGAAATTAAAGTTTCCCTGTTGATTTATGAATTGACAGTTATAAAACTTGGGTCAAACATCATTGCTCAAAAATCAAAAACCTGAAATATGGATATTTTCTAAAAACAACATCATATAATACCGGGCCTTAATATACCACCTTTACATCAGTCATGCTGTACAGTGTGCAACATGCCAGGGGAATGGACACTATCCCCTGTAGCAATAATAAAAGTCAAATAAACTCAATGTGAATCAAAACCAATGCAATAGGTTCCATCAGAAAATGCAGTAGTGTTTGATGCTAGTGATGCTCATCAGACCGAGGCATGATTACCCATCTAAAGCTGCTTTCAAATATTAGAAAATGTTTACAAATTAAAACTAAAAGTAAAAATAATTATTTGCACCCTTATTATGCTGCTGAAGATAAGCACACAGGCAAATAAATGGTAACATTGAGAATAAGTTAGGAAACAAGATGTTTGGGAGCGTTCTTTCTTATTAACATTACATTTTAACAAAACTATGATTACCAATGATAATCTTAGCTTCCTATAGCCAACATATTTATTATAAATCAAACTGACCATATCTAAATGATTTATTTACATGTGAAGGGTCAAAGTTATCGAAGCATAACTGTAAAATGTAGTGTTTTATACATTGTAAATGAAGCAAACCCTTCAAAGGGCAAGGTCTCGATTCTGATTTTGCTCCATCTGGCTGTTTTCACCGCCAGACTTATTCAGACGTTTCTTAAGTTCAAATGTGGTGCAGCTGAAGTTTCCTAATCATTTGAAAGCATGCGAGATCGGTATCGGCCCTCGGTCTGTTTGTGTGTGTGGGAACGGCAGAGCAGGCAGGCAGGAAAGGAGGGAGGGAGTTGGACTACTTACGTTAACCTCAGTGATCGCTATGTCAACAATGCTACCCACAACTATCAAGGCATCAAATGTGTTCCATGCATCAACAAAATAATGCTGCATAGGGGTGGAAAGAACAGAAAAACAACAACAGAAGAAAAAAAGGACAGAACATAAGAACATTTAAAAGATGGAACAAACAGAAATTAAAGGAGAGAGGAGAAAAATAAGATAAAAATATTATATACATGAGCACTGGAGTTTTTAGTAGGAGGAGAAAGGGAAAGAATCAACAAAATTGAACGGCAAAAACAGAAAAGAGTCTGAAAGAGATGGACAGCAGAGGAAGAGCAGCGGCGATCGGTCATGCTTGTCCATGAGAGGAAAATGTCAAACAACAACAACAACAGTACAGAACAGATTGCAACAAAATCACAACTAAAAAATGCCCCTGTTGCTGCAGTTCAAAAAAAAAGAAAACAAAATATGCGTAAGTTTGTTTATGATTGGTCAGTGAGTTAGTTCAGTCAGTGAGGAATCAAACCTGAGGACTTGTCACAGTCTGCCAAAAAGAAGGGGGGGAAAAATCAAGAACCGACAACATCTGAGATACAGTTAGGAATAAGGAAAGAGGACGCAAGACAGATACCCTTTTGCATTCAAATCTAAACCCTGCCTCTGTTCCCTCTACTTTTATGTTCTTTTAAGTTCTCACTCAGGGACCCTTGTTGTTGGGGGTCCCACTGAGTAGCAGCGGCCATCTCTCCAGTTAAGGATGGGGGAGAGACGAAAGAGGAGAGAGAGAAAGGAGGAGAGATGAAGAGAAAAGACAAAACAACATGGAATAGCCACAGAGAGGAAGGAAGAGTCAGAAGAAGTGAGAGGGGACAATACAGAGACAGAGACAGAGAGAGAGACAGACATAGAGAGAGAAAGAGAGAGACAGACAGACAAGGTGAGTGAGAGTGGGCATCATACTTACGTTGATCTCACTGAGAATGACGTCTATAATGCTGCCAATTACGATGAGGAAATCAAACACATTCCAGGGATCACTAAAGTACCCCTACACAGGATGAGGTGAGCAAGAGGAGGAGGAGGAGGAGGAGGAGGGTAAGAAAGGTAGGTTAGAAGGAAAACAACATCTGCTGCTACTTCGTAACCCTATTAAGGTGGTGTGAGGTGTTACAGTACACTGAGGAAACAGAAATAGTTAAACTGATGATCAAAAATGTGAAACTATTTTAATTCTAATTATACAGAACTGAATAAACTTGTTTTTTTTTGTTTTTTAAACAATATCTGTTCATCAGATGAAGTTGACTGTTAAGGGTGACATCTTAGATGGCAGTGACATACTTATTCCACCAACATCATGGGACAATGCAGCAATGCTGAGGCAGTGATTACACTGAAAGCTCACTTTGTTTACTTAACTTATTGTGGGCAATTCATTAGCAGCAGGCCATACTACTAGTATTTAGTGCTGGTTAAATATTCTACATGTACTGAAAAAGGAGAAAGCTGCATCTCATTGATGTAGACTATTATTCAGATTCTAGCTTTGCTTTACCATAGCACACTTACCCAGGTTTTCCCTAATGTTTTGCAACTTGATTTGAAAAAATTTGTGTCTGCTTTGTAAGCTGTAGAAAGAAATTTAGGAGAATCACTATCTGGATAATAAGATGTTAGACCTCTTCCTTTTATTGTTTTGGTAGTCATATTTTATACTGTCTTTATACTGCAGTAAACCTATAGAATAACTGTATGGCTTTCAAAAAACAAAGTATGATTGAACAGTATGCACAAACAAATCCCACTCAATTGTTTGCATTAAACTGACAAATTGCCATATAAATGAGGTATGCTGAGAGAAGCTCTACCATACTTGTCTATTTTAAGCTTCATCATCTGTCATTAGCAGCTGCAAAACAAAACCTCCTTTCGCTAGAATTCGCCTGCACCCGCTGGCATTATGAACTCTCTAGAGGTTTTAATGAACTAATTAATAAAATAAGTTGTTTTATGGCATAAACATAATAATATAAAACCAGTGTTACACATTAGTAAAACAGAACTCAGCATTAGTATATAAATGCTGACACAGGGAGTGTTTACATGTATCTGAAAATCTAACAGAACCATACAACACAGTAAAAAAAAACAATAATGAATAATCTTTTCAAATGTAACTGAAGCTCCCAAGAAGAATACGACTGACACCTGTTCAAAACTTAAAAGGGCAAATGTTACTGGAGCTGGTTCCAAATGTGTGTTGACGACTGTGATACCTGAGAAATAAAACGGTTATTTAGCTGGTCCTCTGTGTTTGCTATTTCAAAAGGAAGAGTTTGTTGAAGTCAAACCAATAAAAACACCTCCTTAAGTTGCAACTCACTCACACAATAATTAAACTAGCATACTTCCATTAGCATTGTTCAATATCACTTGGGAAGATGTCCTCTTGCTTCATTTTGACTTATTATGAAGACCAAATTCAAGAAATAAGAATACAAGCACTGAATATTTTCTTAAGGTTAACAGAGAAAAGCTGGCTGTTTAAATGTGCCTTACTTGAAGTAAACATTACATTACATCATATTCATAATTCAGCGTAGCATGAAGTCAATTCCCAAGCCTTTAAAGTTGCCCTGCACAGATAGGGAGAGAAAAATAACTGGGGGCACCTGTGCCCGAAAAATGCTATACGGCATTTATTCTGTGACTAGACTAAGGGTGTATTCACACTGGGAAAGTCCGCTAGTTCACTTGCTTTGGTCCAGACCAAATAGAGTTTTGATTTTTTTTGTTTGGTGTGGTCCACTTTCATATTGCCCCTTTTGCAAGTGAACCAGCATTACGAAGCAAAACCACACGTGATCTGAGGTTATTCATTCATTGGACAAACATTCTGGGGGTGGAGAGAAACAGGAAGCACGAAGTTAAAACTACGAAATATATATCATTGATATAATATGGGGTTAAAAATAATAAAATGGCCAACATCTAACCTATAAATAAAGAGGAAAAACATCGGATTATTGTTGTTTCATATGGTTATAATATGTAGCCCTATGTCAATGCAACGTTATGTGGCGTGTAGCCTACAATGGGAAAGATAATTTTTACTGTAGTTTTGGTGCTGGACGCGCGCACGCGAGAAGAATAGGCTCAAGCTGACACTCAGCTGATTAAGCTGTGTATCAGCTGGGTCGGCCAGTTCAGCTCCAAACTGACACGGGGATAGTATTGACGGTCCCGTACATGGGAAGCAAAATAAAAACACACATTTCTTGCGCAGCGTGAACCTGTTGGCACTGTGCAAGAGACGCTCCCCTCTCCTTCATCTGATCGCTGAACACATTCAGCATGTTTATGCGTCCTCTCGATCAAATGTAATATATTGTTCTGGGCTCCCGGTCAAACCACAACTTGTCGTCCTAACAATGGCGACAACAACACTTTCCCATAATGTGAAGCTGACGGCTATTTATTAAAAAAGAAAAGAAAGAAAAGGCATAGTTCCTCCTGCATTTGGGTCGGATTGAGTCCGGACAAATTCACACCACAAACGAACTGCAGCAGAGTGCGTTTGGAAACGCACCGAGACTACCTCTTCAGCTGGGTCTCGGAGCATTTGTTTGGTCCGCCCCCGAGTGTGATTGCTGTATTCACACCTGCCTGAAAGATGCGCATTGAAGGCAGAAGTGCATCTGAGTTCGTTTCAGCCGAACTAAACACGGCATGTGTGAATACACCCTAAATGGTCCAAGTAGATCATTATTTTCAAAACATTATGACAAGATAACCATCTTTCCTCCATCTTAATGTACTAACTCATTTTGTAGAACACGATTTGGATTTTGAAGCTAATTGTAAAAACTAATGGATATGTTTTAATTAGTTGAACTTAGAAAACCTTGGCTCTCAAATACCAAATTTTCTTTGGATGACATTTATTAACTCCAACAACTAACTTCCTGCAACTGACTTACTAAAAATTTATTTACTAAAAAATAATGAAAAACTTAATTCATAATAATAATTAATTCATAATTCATTCTTATTCTAATTCCACTAAAAATAGTGGATTTTTTTTAACCAATTCCTTTTACCTTTATATTTCTGAAGCACATGTCAGCATTTTAAAAATGTTAGTCAGAGAGCTGAAGAGTATGCGTTTTTCTCATTAGCGTTTGGTTCAACGTAATCTTAAAAAATAATCAATATCGACACCTGTTTCTTATACTTATCTTCTGATCTCCAACAGAGCCAGGCTAAAAATATAATATCAAACTACATTTTCGCCATTGATTGTGTTTAAGGATTTTCCACTAAACCTGCTGTAAAGGAGGAAGCAGTCCCATCTGTTACAGTTTTAAAAAGCTGATGCACCAGGAAGTTGCTAGGATTGGACAAATAAACCAACACAGCAACATAGCAACAACAGCAGGGTACCAAGGGAGCAGTGAGATCAAAAACCACATGATGTCGTTCAGTAATCATGCTTTAACTCTATGACATCTTGATTTTCATCTGGAGGACATGTAATAGGGATAAGGAATAAACAGTTCAACATCAGGTAGAAATGATTGGTAATTAATGTTAGAAATATATACATTGGTCGTAAGTTGTAACAAGTACATTTTTAAACATTCATAAGATACAATCTTCTACTGTTACTTATTGAATGCAAAATACCCCATTTTCTATGCTGCTCATACTGTACTGTACTTTACTAGAACACTATTCTATTCTGCAGCTAGAGAAGTGGACGTACCCTGGGTTTGAAGGCGATTAGTTTGAGGATCATCTCCACAGTAAAGAGTCCAGTGAAGAGCATGTTGAGGATGTTCATGGCATTATTGAAACCTGTGGTCTGCCTATGATGCTGCAAAGACACGTACGCAACCCATTAATGTCCACAAAGAAAGAGAGCTTTATGAGAGTTGTCTTAATCCCTGACTGTAAGAGTGTGTACTGGCATTCATCTGTGAGTATGTCAGACTCACCTGCATGGCCAGACAGATGGTGTTGAGAAGGATGAGTGTGAACATCAGGTACTCAAAGTAGGTAGAGTTGACCACATACCACACCTTGTATTGGTAAGGGTTCTTGGGGATGTAGCGGCGCAACGGACGTGCCTTTAAAGCATACTCAACACATTGACGCTGTGACACACACACACACACACACACACACACACACACACACACACACACACACACACACACACACACACACACACACACACACACACACACACACACACACACACACACACACACACACACACAGATCATCACAGAGAACACAGCTGCAGGGACTTGGCCTGACTCCCTCTTTAAGCTTCAGTCTCATCTTCTGCTTAAACGGCTGCAGCTGCCGCCTGGCCGGAAGTAGTCCAGCCCCTAAAACTCATGGTTAGCCTGTCCAGATTTTCCCATTTTTCACCCCAATAGCCTGGCCTCAATTCCCTCTGTTTGTGCTTCATGAATGACAAAATAACTACACTTCAGTCAGAACAGCAGAGTCACTCTCTACTTTATACTGTAACCTTAAACTCATATCTATGTATACCTTGCAGCTGAAAAAAAAGATTAAAGGTGGAATCAGTGGTTCTCGAGAATTGGTACTGGTATTTAAACAAAGGGGAAACACCATAGCTAGAACCGTGCCCTTAAAACTGACGGACAAGTAGCAGATTGTGAATAAGTATTCAATGATTTTGACAAAAAGTTATTATGACAAAAGGCATAACTCCACGCTGACTCCACCTTTAAAAGTACAGTTAAATACACAGAACAGAGTGCGTAAACTCAGTAAAAGTTTATATAGAAAAAGACACGGCCATTACCTGGTTTTTGTCCAGCTCACAGTTCTTATATTCTTGCTCTCCTTGCTCCTGGAATGTGACGATGACGAAACCGACAAAGATGTTCATCATGAAGAAGGCGATGATGATTATGTATATTATGAAGAAGATGGAGATGACCACACGGTAGTTGTAGATGGGCCCCACGTCCTCAGTGTGAGAGTCTATGGCCTGGTACAGTAACCTGAGGAAAGATTCATTGAAGGAAAGGTAGAAGGTGGACGATAGAGGGACAAAAAAAAGAAAGAAGAAATCACTTCAATGCCTCATAGTTATTTCAGTAAAAAAATTAATTTCGCAGAAATACTAAAATATGATACCATGACAAAGCAAACAAACAGTGTGTCGGCTATATACAGTATGCAGATCTACAGTATATACATGTCTATTGTGTTTGTATGGTTGACACACACCCTGGCCAGCCCTCGAAGGTAGATACAGCAAACAGAGCCATCATGCCTTGCAGGACATTGTCAAAGTTAAAGTCCCTGTTCTCCCATTTTCTCTGCCCTCTCTCAGGCTTCCCCACATCCCCGTCCTTATACATAATGAAGGAACCCCTGTGAATACAAGCAGAAACAGACACGCCACACACACACACACACACACACACACACACACACACACACACACACACACACACACACACACACACACACACACGCATGTTTAATCCAGTAGTTATGTTACAAGAGTGAGTTAAGAAGCTAGTGTGCAGGAGGGATCTCTTACATGCACTCTGAACCAGTTTGTTTCGATCTGTCGGAACAGTAGAAGAACTTGCCCTGATGGAAAATCATAAACATTTTGAATTTAATATTGAAAATACATCATAAAGACATTATCACTGATGGTACTCATGAGGTCTAGGCGAGTTTCTTGATAACCTTCTTTACCTTAAAGAGCTGTACTCCAATACAGGCGAACATGAATTGGAGCAACGTGGTGACAATGACAATGTTGCCGATGGTCCTGATGGCCACAAACACGCACTGCACAACATGCTGAAAAACACACCAGAAATTATAGTAAGGAAAAGGTTGTGTCTCTATTGTTGAGAAGAGATTATGTGCGTATTGCTTTTTTTGTTGTTGTTTTTTTTTTAAGTGTAAGTGTGCTAACCTTAAGTCCCTTGGCTCTGTTGATGGCCCTCAATGGTCTGAGCACTCGCAGAACTCTCAGGATCTTCACCACATTGATTGCACTGGACCTGAAACAAACATGTGATTAAAATACTGACCAGTCAAAAAACACACATATTTGCAAGGATGGAACAACACATGTCTGGGGGGAATCTTCAATGTCATCTGCATTTAAGATTAACACAAACTGTACAATGTTTCAAACAAAATGTGGAGAACAAGACATCTCAACACACAAGCTAAGGAAACTAAAATGATCAAGATAAAAGTAAACTTTACATTACATTTTAATCGAAACAAAAAGTACCAAACAAAATTATCCTAAAGAAAATCGATTAAACGTGGTTGGCCCTTTTAACATAAATTGTCCACAGTAGTAAATACAATAGAGTAAAAATGTGTAACTTATATGAAGACTGCAACACACACACACACACACACACACACACACACACACACACACACACACACACACACACACACACACACACACACACACACACACACACACGCACACACATGATTCATGGACAAACACACACACACACAAGTACAACACACATAGACACAAACACACATTTACAGGCAAACAGAGAGTTACTGTGCTGTAAGAGAGGGTCAGTACAAGCCAAAGGTCAAACAGTGAGACCCTATTAAAGGGAAGTGCTTCCAAGGAAAAGGTTTAACATACCAACCAAAAGAACCAAAGGAATTTTACAATACATGTTTGGAAAAAGCTTGAACATTGGTCCTTCGGTATCCAAACTAGGCTTCCCAAAAGTAATTATTACCACCTGATGACATCAACATCCTAGCAATCTAGCTTTGCCTATATTTTCCCTTTAATTTAGTGTGGAAAGCTAATTAACTAGTCATTCAGTTCACCGAAGAACAAATACAAAAACTTTTACCCAAAGTGTGAGAAAGGTAGAAGGAAAAAAAAAGAGTATTCAAAATCTATCCATTGAAGGAAGTGTCTTTTTTTAGAGGGTTAAAGGAGTGATGTAAAGGAAGTGACATTACTGTGCATCTTCTTTAAGAAAAAAAGTAAGGAAAAGACTTGCTGTTCAACTTTTGACACGGGAAGGTAACGTTTAAAGGAAGTTAAAAGTAGTTCAAGTGGAGTAGGATTTGATCAATAACATATCACAGTCAAACCTAGCTGTTGTTTTTGTGATGGTGCAGTCCATACCAATGTGAACTGAATTTAAAACACTCTTGAATTTTGCAACAATACAAAATGAATAAAGCTCTGCCTCAACTGCCCTGGGGGGAATGATAAACCTGTTTGCGAACTATTTGTCTGCTTCTAATATTAAAATAAATAAATCTAACAAATACTGTTTCCATCCAAAGATAAGAGGTTATTATTAATTGTATCATATCAGATGAATCCTAACCAATGTCAGACATCTTTTAAGCTGTCCACACACACACACACACACACACACACACACACACACACACACACACACACACACACACACACACACACACACACACACACACACACAAAATCATAAAACTATACAGAATGACAGCAAAAACTTCTCATGTTTTTTTTAAATTTTTTTTCATTATAAGAACTGGTTTGCATTTGCATATTAAATTACCAACACCATTTTCCATTTCCATTTTGCTGCACTACAGCTTTACTTCAGTGGGCACATGCACTTGGCATATAATCATTTGAGAGATATACAGTAGATACTGCATATACCCAGTGAGATACTTCATTATTGGGTGGAAATATCATAAACGTAGTATCAAAGGGAGGTGCAATAAATACTGAACCTCAGTTAAAAACCTACAGGCGCTACTAAATTCAGCGCAATGACAATACATTTGACTGTGATGTATTCAAGAAAAAATCCCACATACAACTACTTTTAATGGTCGAAAACACTGGAGGTTTAGCATTCAGGTTTCATTTCTATAGCCTGGGAGAGTTTAGTTTGACCACCAGCAACTCTATTACAAAGAGAAATACATGGTTTAACATTTACTGGATATAAAAGTGACTACAATATTAAGGGACAATTGATAAACCCCCCATCCCCCAAAAGAGAAGGCTAGGGCAAAGGCATATAATGTGTTCATAAGAACACACACACACACACACACACACACACACACACACACACACACACACACACACACACACACACACACACACACACACACACACACACACACACACACACACACACACACTGTATAGTGTATATATTATGTATATACAATCCCACACCAGTTGATAACTTCAGAGATTACAGTCTTGGTTTTCTCTGTTATTGCTCTGATGGATGCTTTGGCTTAACTCTCCAAGACCATAGAAATACCAAATGAAAAGAGTGACAGATTTACACAGTTAGGGTAAAGGTCTGTTGAGGGGATTATTAACACAGACTAATGTGGACTTACGTCGAGAAGTCTAGGCTATCAAGCATTAGAGACAGAGAGTGTATTATAGCATATTAAACATCAGCAATATAACAGTATTTCAATTAGTTATTTGCTACAGGAAGCAAGGAGCATTTTAGTAATGAAGTGTAAATACAGTATGTTTGAGAATAGAGTAAAGTGTAACGCATGGGGCAATTTGCAAATGAATACGTCTTTCCCACTTAGCCACTTTACAAGATGATTTGTGTGTTCTTGGACTGGACTAGTGCCTCATGTCCGGCTGACTAATCCAGTCTTTTAACATGTAATAAAAACACAAATGTATGTTTGATGACATTATAAGGTAATATCAGTGCACACAATTTTGATTGAAATGTTAAAGCATCGAATGGTTTGAGTATAAAATGGGACAAGATTATAAAACATGCGTCAGAAAACATTGCATTGCACTCACTGTATTCCAGAGGAGATGAGGGACACACTGACCACCACCAGGTCCAGAATATTAAAATAGTTTCTACAAAATGAACCTTTGTGTACGAAGGCTCCATAGGCTGTCATCTGCAGGGGCAAAGTTCATATTTCAGAATCAAATAAAGAAGGATAACATCACAGCCTGGAATGGTAATGGCGAACATGTAGTGTGTAACCATGTAGAGGACTGATACTTATTACAGTGATACTTATTACCTTACCATTAACAGTAAACAGGGAATAAATAGTGCATGCAAGTAGTTGGTCTTTGTTTTAAGTTTCTTTAAGGAAGGATTTATTGCCAAGGACAACAACTTAAATGTTCTATATTTTTGTTTTCCTAATTCCTAATGCTATCCTACATGTGGAAAAGGTTTTAAAAGGTTGGCACCACATGAAAGTATAGAAAATTCCTACTAACAGATTATCCCACTACCCTACATTATAAACATTAGATTTTACCTTAAGAATTATCTCTATGGTGAAGAGTCCAGTGAAGACGTGGTCTGCATAACTCAAGATCTGAAACCACAACAAAGAGCACCATTATTTTCAATGTAAGGATACCATGTCCATGACACTGATGGACTGATGTACACTACACAAAAGCATTCCTTGAATTGAAAGCAACACTGTTTTTGCAATGGCTGGTAACAGAGGCACAAAGTAGTCGTTTGTAATAGACTAGTAAAACAGGGCAAAAATGTGACTCAACTGTGTTCTGGGTTAAGGCTTACAAAGAATTGTTAACACGGTGAAAAACAAATTGAGAAACAGGAGGAAGTGCAATTCTTTGAGGGTTAAAGCTGAACTTGAGGTCACATGTAAAGTGCTGAATGACTTCAAAACATAATTAAATAATAATGCTGTGGTTCAGGTCTGGGGATAAAGAATTCAGTTTTGACTGAAATAGACTTTGAAAACAGAGCAGAGGCCGGAAACCAGGATGCATTTTATCACCAACGTTTCAGACAGAGGTTAATTGAGGGAGACATACAGCAGCATATACCACAGCCAAGGAAAATACAATCCTAACCCCAGTGAGCTCACTGAGATAAGAATCTATGTGCATAAACATACATTAGACTACAGCACACAAATTACATCCACAAACACTAAAGAACATTAGTATATAAACAATACGGTGATGTTTGATCAATTGTAAACAACTGCAGGGCATATTTATGTTTCATATAATTAGTACATGCATGTTGGGTTTTAGAGTTTGGTTTAGGGCTTCGTATACAGTCTTTGCTGTGGGAAGCGTTTATTTTACTTTACTTTAACATGTGAATGTAACTTAAACTAAACTATTAACATACTTCTTGGTTAAATGCTTGGTAAAAAACCTCAGGGCTATAATCTTTTTTATTTAACCATATTTATTTGCTGTATGTGCACATAACCAAACCAATACTATACTGTAAGGCTGCCAAAAACAAATAAAAAGAGTCAAATTGGAAGAACAAAGCTGAATCTGTGAGCGACGTCTTCTTAACTCAAGTTGCATCACTCAGTACAGTTACCTGGTTTCTCCAGGAGTCATTCCTGACCGGGTCCTCTGCTGCCAGACTGATGCTGCTGAGCAGGATGAAGAAGAGGATGAGGTTTGTGAAGACATTATGGTTGACGATCTTGTGGCACAGAACCCTGAATCTAAAATTTAAAAAATGAGAGAAAGAGAGGCAGAGAGTGTGAGCATAATTTTCGTAAAATTCATAATTTTTTTGAAAATTCTGAATGATCAGATCATGTAGAGATGGAGAGAAAGGGTTAGAAGGAAGAATACAGGGAGAAACAGCCTGAGATCAGAAGTAAAAGAGGGAGTAAGAGGAGTAAGAAAAGTATGGAAGGGTACAACAAAATAGGTAGAAATAAAGTGTCATCATACTTGTTGGTGTGGGTAAAGATGAAGAAAGCACGGGCCTCGGGCATGGGAACAGCCTTCTCCTTCAGCTGTATGTCTGATAGTGGCCGCGGCCTCGGGCCCACTGGCATCTCTGGCTCCTCATCCTCATCATCACCTGATAAGATGGAGGGAAAGGAGTGAGGGGAAGAGAAGGAAAAGCAGAAAGTATAGGAGAAGAAATAAAGTAAGGAGAAAAAGTAGGAGGAGTGGAGCTTAAAGTCTCGTAAGTCAGGAAGGCTTAGCAGAAGGTCACACAGTTGCACCTTGCTGACATTTAATTTGAAAAATAAATTAAAACATGTTTTTCGAACATCTTAACCCAGAAAAGTGATTAAAAAGGAAAGGTAATTGAATTGGGGTGTCACATTGAACTGCATACTTGATGGCAAGGTACAAATTCTCATTTTCAACATTTCAATCATCTTATGTATAATATCTCTATATACACAGTACACACCTTTGGTTTGTGATTTACCTATGTTATCATTGGCTGGATACGGGTTCTTCTCCTCGTTCTCATCTCCACAGTAGTCATCCATATTAATCTGCAAAGGCAGAGCATTACATTTAATAACTAATACATTCATATTTCTAACTACATTGACACAACTTATTTGTATTTGTACCTTTGTTGCATTTTCTCCATCAGAAGTGATGGACTTCAGCTCTATCTTCTCCTTCTTCTTCTTCTTCTCCTCCACCACCAGAGGAGGCTTCTCGTTGACATGCCGCTTATCTGGAGTGGCCAGCCTGAAGAAAGAGGGAGGAACAAAACACTCATCCTTTGGCCTCCGTTCCCTTGTCCTAAACCTAGCATGGATAGCCCCATGTTCATCCACCTATTTATATTGAATCACATACAATTAATATTAGGTCAAAATAAAGACTTAGATTTTCACTGGTGGGATGTATTTCAATCACAGATATAATGCTGTTATAATTAAACCAAAAGGATAGAGGACAGGATGTTTTCCAGCACAAACTCCTCAAATCAATACAGGTTGCAACCAAGAAGGAAACATTTAATGATTTGTGCCTCAGAAGGGAACACTTTCTTCCTCAGCTGCAATAAAATCTCACATTATCATTGCTGATAAATAACATTTGTAGGCAATGAGAAGCTTAAATTACCCACTAAAATTGGAGATGGAAACGCAAAGCAGGCAAATGTAAGCCTGCCGTATAAACCTAAAAGTTTGTGTTGTAAAACTAAAGCATTTTAAGAGCTTTAATGTCAGTGCTCAAGCATCAAATGCCTCTGGGCATTACTGATTATCTTGTGTGTTGGTCAGACACAACAAAGTTTTCTTTTCCTCAATTAACTGTCTTTCTGTCTTTCGTTTTCTTTCTGCTTTACCTAGCCAGTTTTTTCCTCTCCTTTTCTTCTTCCTCTTCCTTCTGGGCGGATGTCAGGCTCTCAGCGTCTGCCAGGTTGTCAACAGCGATGGCCAAGAAGACATTCAGTAGGATATCTGTTCATAGGGTTGAAGTTAAGGATGTTGCTTACCCATTATCACAAGCGTAGTTTGTTGCAAAACAATCCTGGCTAAAATAATTATGACTGACGTTTCTGTATATATTTTTTTAAAACGGCCTTAGAAACCATTAAAGTAGAGTATGCCATGTTAGTTGTTAATTTTATTTTGTCTTTTGTTTGTGTGTTTTTTTCACACACTTTTTCAGTTGTGTTTGTGTTCTTTAAAATAAAATAAAAAATCAAAAAAAAAGTTTCTAAATTATTAATATTTTTAAACGGACACCAGCTGCTTCATTAGAAATACTCAGTGACCTCCAGCAAAAAGTTTTGCTTGAAGGAAAACACAGCCTTCACTCTTGCACCTGCATTTAAATAGGGATTATAAATGAGATCTGATTACATTTAAATCAGTTGACTTGTTTTCCATTCAACAGGTTAGAAATTAATAGTATCAAAAAGGTTTGGCAGTCAATCTTTTTCATTCATTGTCATCATTCATCATCCGTCCACCTCCCGTCAGATGCACACAATGAAGGCTGCTGTGTAGCTATTTCATGTGGGGCTCTGCTTTGGGAGGATACAGTTTCCGCAGATGAAGAGGATGATGAAGTAGATGCAGACCAGCATGCCAGGGAAAGACGGACCACCGTACGCCATGATACCATCGTTCATCACAGAGTTCCAGTCCTCACCAGTTAGGATCTGTGGAGAAAGAAAGAAATGGAATACAAATCTCATCATCATAACGTAAATCTCTATTTATTGATAAAAAAGGAAGTCTAGACGACCTACAAGTCACAAGCTCAGACGGATCAATAATATTACCTGAAACACTGTGAGCAGAGACTGGGGAAAGTTGTCAAAGGTGCTCCGTCGGGTTTCGTCAAAGTTGAATTTTCCCCCAAAGAGCTGCATGCCGAGCAGGGAGAAGATGATGATGAAGAGGAAGAGCAGAAGCAACAGGGAAGCGATGGAGCGAACAGAGTTTAGCAGGGAGGCCACCAAATTGGACAGGGAGTTCCAGTATCTGGGGGAGAGACGTCCAGTTAAATTTGTTTGCATTTGCAAAAACAGATGTACATAGACGCATGCAAGTAAAGGCCCACGAATCCTGCGGTCATTTGGTAAATCAACACTTGCTGTTGTCCTTCCTTGTTCGGTCACAAGAAAGTGTGGGCGACTTTGAAATGTGTGTGTTTGTGGAAGGGCCAAAGGGATTCTTTGTCAGCAAAACTCAATATTAAAAATGACTATATTGACCTGGTTATTTTGAAGATTCGCAGCAAGCGTACACAACGTAACACAGAGATGCCGAGAGGAGACATGATCTTGGTTTCCACCAGAATGGTCTCAAGAATTCCTCCACATACCACAAAGCTGTCAAAGCGATTGAAGAGCGAAACAAAGTACGCCTGTGGAGAGTTAAGAGACAAGAGATATTTAGGGTATAAGTTGGAGGAATATAAGGACAGGCATCTGCACTTCTCTTGATAATGTTAGAATAGATACAAAAAAAACAATCTTTTCCCATACTGTATAATGAATTTTGAGAAAAACAACGTTACTGTACCACCTACCTGTAGACCCAGACTGTACATCTTCAACAACATCTCACCAGTGAAGAGAGCTAGCAACACCTTGTTGGCTATGTCTGAGGACAAGGAGGACAGAGAGGAGAGAAGGAAATATGAAGGAGTTGGAAAAGGGAAATGAATATGAATAATTTAGCTTTGATATGCATAAATAGATGTATGTCAGTGTGTGTGTGTACTTGAATGTGTGTGTGTGTGTGTGTGTGTGTGTGTGTGTGTGTTTACATACCTTGCACATCAGTTAACCACTGAGGCTGCTTGTGATGTTCAGAGGCGATGGTCAGAGTGTTGAGGAAAACCAGAAAGATGACCAGCCAATAGAAAACCTGGGATTTGACTCCTAGCCGGCACTTCCTCCTACACAGCCTGTTCCACCTTCGAGAGTATCGACTGAAGAAGTAGCAGACATTGAAAGAGAGGGATGGAGAGGTAAGGAAAGATGGGAGAGAGAAGAAGTAGGGAGAGACGTGCAAAAAGAGATAAAATTAAGAGGTTGAGGAGCAGAAATGCAGGCAGGAAAGAAAAGAAAGAGGAAGGACAAGGGGCCCAAAATGATCAACCGAAGGAAGGGTGGAAAAAAGACAGTGGAGGAGAGAGAGAGAGAGAAAAAAAAGACTAAATTAGTCTGTGCAGAGTAAAGAGATGACATCACCCCTTGGGCCATGGTTGGCTGTTGTTCGAGAGCAGAGCTGTGGAACAGTTAGTCACCCTCAAATACATTTTACACATATGAAAGACAGTATAAAGAGCTTTGTTGCAGAATGAGATATGCACCATTTGGGTCACTTTTTCTTAAGAAATGATTGAAGAAACCAATTTAAATGTGTTATATTGTGATTCAAACTTCAAGGGAAATGTCATGTTTCAAAAGAAGAACATATATTGTGTCTTGTTAGACATTAAATTAAACATATTGTTTGGTGTTGTGCTGTCTTGTTCCACAACTGAAATGTCATAATTGTACTTTTATAAAATCAAAACAACTGAAGACAGCCAGCCTTGTTTTATTCATTATCATGAAGAAGCAGAGAAGCATGAATCCCATGTTAGACTTTTACGTCTTTATGTTTCATACGCATCAACATGGACACTGAGGCAGGAATCCGATTGTACAGTACATTTCTGCAATTGTTGTAAAACAATGTAAAACTGCAGGCATCCCAGCCATTAATGTAGTATTCATTGATGCTTAAAAAAAGTGAATAGAAGCAAAAAGTTAAATGCCTAGAACAATTCTTATACTGTTAAGAGAAACACTGTACCACATGATTTCACAAAAACTTAAGTAAGAAAATGTATGTATAAGACTGTGGCCAAAAAAATACTGAAATGCATGTGAAAAAGGCTCAATGACTATTAAATCATCTGTTAACTGGGACATAAGAAACGGCACAGACTGTCCAGTAATAAAAAAACAGGAGGCCTTGGAGTGTCTCCGTTTGGCAAGATGTGCTTGTTGAAAACGGCTTCCGACTAGATTTTGGTGTTAGAGAGGAACACTTGACAGCTAAAGAAAGCCATAAATGGAAGTCTCTTTGACCTTGGCAGCGTGGGTATGACTAGACTATCGGAAGGGTTGTTGTCAAGCTGACACTATACTCTATTTCATGTGTGGAGTCGGCTTCCTGGCGCCAGTACTGTAATAAAGAACCTCACTGTAGACAGCGGACACTGACCAGAGTTGTTCTTATTTATCACAGAACAATTAGCTTTTATTTATAACAACTAAATGAATCTAGAGCTCCACTGGTGCCCCACAACATCCCACATGTAATCGCAAAGCCTTGTTTAAAACAGATAACACAGCGCAACAGTTAGTGTTCTCCCTCTCTGCCTATACACAATTTATGTTTCATCAGTCTTTTACTTGAGGGTGTGAGAGTTGTTTGGAGTCAGTTATGGCACACAGTTACTTGAGATACATCTCACAATACAACAAAAAACAGACATGCATTCTTACAGTAAAATACTTTTTTTTATGTCTGTTTATCATTTGTAAAAAATTATTGTGTATGATGTTTTATTTTTAAATAAACTATGTTATTTGTTAATATTAACATACAGAATGATGGACGTAGATGTCCACCAATCTCTGTACCTATTGAGTGCAATATGAAAATGACCAATTCACTTTAAAACAACAGTTCTATAAAAAATGCTTTTTTCACAGTTACTGGAGACATGAGCTTAGCACAAACTTAGTTTTTTTATATGAATTGAACTAACAACATAGCTTGTTAAGCTGAACTAACCGGCTGCTGTCAATACATTCATATTTAACTGTGTGGTACCAATCTTCTCATTCTCCTCTTGCCAATATAGGAAACCAGTGTATTTCCCTAAACAATGAATTTTAAAGAGCAAGGTCTGAATGAAATCTTTATTTCGAACGATTAGAAGAAAAGAATAACATAAAAAAAGAGCAAGGTTTCCTATTTCCATTTTTTTTCTGTGCCCACTTGTACAATAGCAAACAAGCACACACACACGCACACTTCCAGCGAGTTGACAAATTCCACAGCAGTAGTGACATTAGCAGTAGAGAGCAGGTGAATCAAAGACTATGTTTAACAACATGTACTAACCTGAACTTGGATTTGGAGATCCTATTTCTGGAACACATAAAAAAAACAGAATGGATTATACACACACACACAGACATGCAGACAACATGAAAGAGGTGATTTGAGAGAGATACAAGGGAATAGCTTTACTCATTATCACTAATGCCAGTCTTTTCACTGCATTCATTAATGAACAGCATAGTTATCAACAAATCACCCCCTTCAAACATTTATATACAGTGGCATCCAGTCAAAAGAAAAAAATACTGCAAGTTTGGATATTCACCAATCAGCCCTGATGTGAACAAACACATTTCATTGAATAAAAATGTCTATTGATTGTCTACCACTGCAACAACAACAGATACATACATAAAGTACTTAGGACAAGAGATTATGGAAGACATCGTCTCTGGAGAGAGAAGCGAAAAGAAAAAAGTGGAAAAAAAATGTGCTGAAGCTGTCTCAGCCAAGGGTTGTTTAATGATAACCCAACAAAGAAGTTCAAATGTTTAGTTATTTGGTGAATGCAATGACCACATCAAATGATGCACTGGTTAATGTAATCAATAGCTCCATTTGTTGCATTGGAATGACATGTTATTGCTTCTACAATACATGTAATAAATCAAAAGAGAATGTCCTGGTATCACACAAAAAAACTCTTCGGCTTTTATGTAGTTGTTGTGAGCAACTGTGTGCTAATTTGGTCGGTAAAAGCAGATGAACCGAATGACTGGCTGACTTGCCAACTGACTGAAGCAATAAAATGACTCACTGACTGACTGAATAAAATGACTGGCTGTCTGCATATAAAGGCTGACAGTACACAAGTCTCTTCTCTCCGTGTGTCCGTCTCGATTATGAGATCAGCGGGCGCCAGAGCTGCTCCGACCCAAAGGTCTGTCTCCATGGCAATATGAGGAAGAACTGACAAACACTAAAAGTCTCAAGTTTTATTCCATAATAGTGTTAGCAAATGCCTCTAGCCAAACCTGTTGCAGTCGCACAGTGGAAAGACGAGGGCTCACATTGTTCGTTTCAGTTTACCATTATAAAACAAGAAGATGAAGGTGTCCCATTGGATTTTAAAACAAAACGTTAAAAAATTATTAATTTTAATAACAGATTATTCTGAAAATAAAATAATAACAAATTGCAGCCCTACAATGTAAGGCAAAATGTACATAACATAGAATGATACAAATGGTTAATTTGGAGTTCACAAAATTATGGTTTCACTTTCACTATAACTTCCTTTTGACATTATGTGTGGGTTTGTAGTACATACTAAAGACTCATTACATATCCTTCGTTAGGAGTTGCTTTGGTCTGACAGAGGACAAATTAACACAAACAACATAACAAAGACAATGTGACTGATGGAAAGCGCGAGTACAAATAAACAACAGTGTGCCATCCAAGTCTGCCTCCCGGCTATTGTGTGCCTCTGATAAAGAGCGCTTTTGATTAACTTTGTTTTCACCTCTACAATGTGTATTTTATACTGTAACATTCCCTATTCTACTCTATCCTGCTACGTTCAAAGTGATGAACAGTTTTGTGTGTAGGTGTGTTGTCTTGTGTGTGCTATAGAGATGGCCTTCTGGGGTCACAGCTCCTGTGTGGCCTTGTGTCAAAGAAAGAAAGCAACACACTTTGTTTGAATGTTGTAAGAAAAAAAACTAAAGGAAAGAGGGGAGCAGGAAAAAGTGAGTCAGCTGTTTGTGAGCTCCCACAGGGGAGAAGGAGAATACCTCACCAGAAAACACAGGGAGAGAGAGAGAGAGAGAGAGAGAGAGAGAGAGAGAGAGAGAGAGAGAGAGAGAGAGAGAGAAGAAACAGGGAAATAAAACTATAAGATGAAATGTAGCAATGAGGTCCTGCTTTTCTCCTTTTTGAAAAGTCCCAGATGATGGTCAAACTTGCTTTGTATCGTGACTCAAAATGCACTTAGAAACTCTTTAGGCGCTGTTTCATCTATTTTGTTTATTCATTTATACAGTACAATGCCTTCAGTAAAGAACAATTTACCAGGCCAATTTTGTGAGTACACTTATTCTTATACTTTTACACTTTGACATTGTAAAGTTCTGTGAGACAGTGATGCATTAAAACCTTCTTATAATCCAATTGAGTTAATCCAATTGGATTAACTCAATTCTGTGTTTCTCAGTTTGTGAAGGAAACGTCTTCAGACTTCAGTGTGGTTGTTTAACTCTATTGGTGTAGGATAAATAACTCAAACCGGCCTACTTTTCCACATGATCACAGATATTCGGGGATTTTTTTTACTTTATTGGGTTTGAAATCGAAAAAAAGCCTCTCTCGTTTATTTTTCTCTTCCAAACCTCTATGAGCTTAATGAGACAGAGGTCTGGCTTTGTGAGATCAGTGAAGGACAGTGACATGCAGAGCCGCCAGTACCGTGGCCAACACTGAAGTGCTAATACAGGAGAGTTCATCCTCTCCTTAGGACTGACTGAAGGTGACCTGAGAGAGCTGAGAAGAGAATAGGTGTTTATGAGGGAAGTTTGAGGTACTTACGCTAGGCGGGTACAGCAGGTCTCCCCCTCCACGTCTCCCCCCGGGGCATTGTCTGTGTTGACTGATTCATTCTCACTGGCTGGCATGCTCACTGAGAGACAGAGAGGAGCAAGAGGCACAGAAGAAGAAGGCAAGAGAAAGATGAATAACCAGGAAACAAGAAAATGGTTTGCACGTCCTCACTGACAACAGACGCACGTCTACACACACACTTTAAAGCTACAAAGTGTACCCAGTTTTCCATGGGTAAGTACTGAGGAGCTGTACTGGACCCTGAGTCAGAAAATAAAAATCTGATTTCTCTTCGATCATACAGTAATATAACAGATATGATAGGATAGATTTCCACTTCTAAACCAAGGGATTGCTACACTGAATTAAAACGTATCAAAACCCCTTTGTAGTCTATTAGCTCACTGATTTGAGAGAAAAGACATGCTGAAGGTTGTGGGTCTTTGGTCTGCAAAGCATACACAACATAGCGGTATACTGTATGTTCGATCCTTATGCAGCCAAGGATTTACAAAAGTACCTTCAAATTAAAACTTGACATCTGAAAATGTACTCCCTGCTCCAAAGGTTTTTGTGCAGATGAGTAAACAGGTAAGAGAGCTCAATAAGCCCAATAGAGACAGCAAATGTGTCACTTTGTCCTATTCTAAAGACAAGTGTAATGATATGTAACGGTGGAAGATGAATACCAGGAAGAGACTGCTGTAGAGGAAGGACAGGAGTAATATGAATTGGCAGGATGGAGAAGTGTAGGAAAGTAAAAAGGAGGGGGAATATACAAAAAAAACAGAGTGGGGTCGAGGGTATAGTAATAAAAGCACTGAAGGAGGTATGGATGGAGGGAAAAAAAAAGGGATATATGTGGGTATGGTTGGTTGGTTGACAGACTGATGTAAAATGATACACAGCTTTTTATTGCTTCTGTCAGTCTTTGCCTGCCTTCGGGAATGTGCTGCGCTCACTTCACTGTCACCTCAAACACTTATTGTAAAACCCTCGGGGTACCAGAATCAGATACTGCATATGAATCTCAATCCATCTTGTGTTACAGTAAGATATCCAGCTCGCAACATTCCGCTTAGCTCTAAGACTTTTGTTTTAAAATCCTTAGTAACATACTATTAAGATTTAAATATATTCCTCAAAAGTGATATTAGAAATACGAAGCTTTTCATTCAATTGCGATTTTTCATATGAGCTCCATTAATGCAGTATACATCTACTCTTTGTTGAAAAATTGCTTGTCAAACACATTTTACAGCCCTGACTTTGTCCCCCTCTACATTCCTACTGACATTTTCAATAGTGTTCCATGCAGGTTTGCAAATGGGAAATCTACCTCAGGTTCCATTAAAAAATGTACAAATCGTGGCAAATGTCTAGCTTGTGTACAAGCTACAGTATACTTTGAATAAAGATAAGTAAATAAAGCTGTGCCAAATAGCCAATCAAGTAAAGCAAACAAAAGAAAGCAAGCACGCAAGCAAACATGCTTGCTTGCTCTCTCTCATCATGCAGTGGATCATCCCGAGATAAAGTAGGCTGCAGACACAAAGCCATCTCTCAATACAGATCCTGAGTGATAACATAAAACCAGAAAATATTTTTTTTGCAATTGATTTGATATAAATTAGTGAATAAGTTTTGCAGTACTCTTGGTTAAACATATTTTTTTCTAAATCCTGAGCTGGTTTGTTAGCACTTAGTTAAAATAAAACATCAAAGTAAGCTACAGTGGATGTTAATGGATGAATTCTATGTTGTATAGATCAGGGACGGTCTCTGTGAACATTAAGGCCTCTGCTATGCTACTTAGTTTAAAGCACTCAGGGCCCTTCCATTCTCTCCTGAGGCTAAAGCCTTTCAAATATAAAACCAGCCTGGTGCCTTCTCCTCAATGGAGCTCTGAACTAGTTTAATACCTATTGTTAGAGTAAACCCCAAAGACCAGACCATTGAGAGAAGGAAGGAAATTAAACAGTAAGAGAAGGAATAAGGAGCATGGAAGGGAATGAGAAATAGAAGGAAGGGTCAAACTTTTTTTCAACAGAAAATAGGGATTCATTCATTCTTACCAATGTTGGCAAGTGTGAATATGTTAAAACATTAAATAATAGTACAGAAAAAAAGAAAATTCCACCATAGTCAGTCACCTCCAGAAGTCATTTTCAAGCAGTCCAAATTTCCGGCACCAAACGGACCGAAAATGACGTGAAATCCTGGGTCAAATACTAGTCTAAACAATCGCAACGTGAGGTTTTTCATGCAATCTTTATTTAACAGAGTGTAATATTTCGAATTTTAGTCTTAAATGTTTTCTCACTAGGCAGTTGTCAAATTTAATTGGGGGCATTTTAAAATGACCTATACACAGCTTCTTACCATGTTAACACTGTTAATCAGTGAAAATAAGTATCAATATCTTACACTTCTACTCAACAATATTCAAAGTGCCTTGTGAAAATTCTAAAAAAGGCTAAAATTCTAATATCTAAAATATTGTATTTCTCTGTTATATTTTATTGTCAGAGGTAGCATGGCTAGCAACAATACGGAGGGATTTTAGGGAAAGGAATCTGAAACAAGGAGAGGACTGTGCATCACAAATTTGACACATGTTTTGAGTTGTCATGTACACAGTGTGTAAACCACACTCCAGTGGTTTTCTGTGATGACACTGTCCTCTTGGTTTTAACTTTCAGACATGTCAGGCAGATGGGAACTGTTTCCTTTCCTATGAACCTATAAAAGAAATAAGTAGCTGCATCTCAATACAGAAAAGTTGTTTCTCCTCCTTGTCTCCTTATTCATTGTGCTGATCGTTTTCTCCTTTTCAATTATTCATGACTATGCACACGTTCAATGTTTTAATGCATTGAAGACATGTTATTTTGCTAGCAGCAGGTAATTGGTAGCAAACATCCAATTCCCAACTGCCAACAAGTATTGATAAATGTGGGATTAAGATACGATTACTGTGTGATTCAATGAAAGGATTACAAAAGGGGCAACAAAGATTACGAGAATAAACTACTTTCAAGTGTTGAGAGGCAGCCACTGCCCCATCAGCTTTGAATCTCTGGAGGGGGCAGAAAAATATGCATACTCCAATGCAGGGGAAGAGGAAAGGAGAGGAGGCAGTCCGCTTGCATGTCTGGAATCAGGTTTCCAATAATCTATAACTAGTAATGGACCATGCAGACGCACACGCCTTACGAAGGAAAGCCGCATTTCTCTTCACGGCTCCACGCAGTGTATGAAAACGATGGTTCTTACCTGGGGATAGAGAGCATGGCTCAGCAACACACACACACACACACACACATGGATATACGCAAGTAGGCACAACCAGCACAAATGAGTTAATGCACACAAACTCACAATACAGTACATAACCCCTGGTAAGGAACATGATTGCTTCTACAGAAATGACATTCCCTCGTTACAGTCACACCTCATTTCATTATTCCATCTATAACCATATTTTGAGATGTATTATTTGCATTATTTGCATGGAATACCACACTTGTACTATTTAGTCTTTTCCTCTCTGCACCATTGCCAACCTTACAACCTTAACAGAACAGAGTGATGGAGAGAAAATAGAGAGAAAGAAAGAATTAATTGTGAGGGTTCATATTCTAAAAAGTTGAGGAGGTCAACCTTCAATTGCCGGTTGCTCTGTTGTTTTTACTCTGCACTATACAATACAACACATCTGTGCATCCCATTCTCCTTCCACAGCTTTTGCTTTCTGTCCACTTCACCCCTTCCTCTCAAACTATTTGAGCCTTTACATTCATCAGAATTCTCCTCTATACTGGGGATTTATTCTTGTTGTTGAATTCTGCTAATTTATTGAGTGGGTCAAGAACTACATACACTGATATGAAGTATGAAATCTAGCAAACATTTAGTCTACATACAAACACATGCACTCATATAGTGGATAATCATACTATTATCCATCTAAAATATTCAATCACTGCACAAGGATTGTTGAGGGTTAGACTGAACTATATAGACGTTAATGATGAATTGAAACCAGCTTCTTGGGTGCCACCATGTACAAAAGCGCACTTAAGAAACAACTTACAAAATGTATTCATATTCTTAGGGTAATACAAATAGCAGTACATCTAAATAAGTAGAAAAAATACATTGGACTATACATTCAAAAAGAGATGGGATGATGACCACATGTTGTATGATATATTTAGATAAAATACTTCCATTTTTTCTTTGTACACCATTTTATGACCATTATCATCACAATAACCGACATCAAACAATGCAGCCAGCCAATCCAAATCCACATT